>LBNU01015347.1:2247-32134 GCA_014162995.1 Artemisia annua
CAGGATTTCATTGCACCTCGTCTCAAGCTTTCAGGGTTTATTTGTTACGGTTAGCCATTCACAAGTGGCTAGCTTGTGTGGCAATACCTGTTGGTCCTGAGACGAGTCAATAATAAGCCTTCATTGTCATTTTCTTTTCTTCTTGGATATCAGAACCTTCCAAATTTGCAAGCATTAAGTTTAGATGATACCCTTGTTCGCCATAAATAAAAAGAAGAGGAAACTGCAATGCCATGTATGTCGGATGCAATTTGTTCATACTTTCCGCTTCCCCAGAATGACGCTCTATCACGACATCATAATCTGTCATACTTTCGGGGCCACCATCATAAACAATAACTCCTATGGTATCCGCAGTAGGCAACTCGTACTGATTAGCCCCAACAACACCAAACAACCTGATCTGAAAATCGGGTATATCAACTTCGCGCAGCTTGTCTCTTGCAGTACGAAATAAATGAACTAATGCATTGTTCTCATTCAAGAACTCAATAAGGCCTTGGATTATATCTTCCCGCAAAACACGCCTTTCATGTGGCAAAGTGAGACAGCCTATTTTTTACCTCATGATCCGTGTCATAAACATACATCTGTAGAAACCTTGGGGTGTCATCACCTAAAGGACAAAACCCGCCGATCCAATGATATATTTGGCCTGATACTCTAAACACATATGGACCCCTCCCTGTGTTAATAGAGTTATCAATAGTGGCACCAAATGAAGTCATGGCGAACATCTGATTATACGCCCTAATGTTATCCATAAAGTGCCTATCCGAATACAGATCCACAATGTATGCCGGATACTCTGCATACGTCCGCAAAACAACACGGCCACCTGCACAACACCTCTGATACTGTGGGGCTGCAGATGCCGGCATTCCGGTCCTCTTTTCTTCTAGCCAAAACAAAGCATTACAATGCTGATACACTTTATCACACTGACCAAAGCGCACATAATCCAATGGTGCACATGTGAACAGATAAAACAGGGACCTCTTAGAGGATTAGGCTACCACTAATGCATAGATAAAAAAGATAATGAAAAATAGCAAGTAAAAAAAACCTCGTCGCTGTAGGGGAGCAACAGGTCCCTGCACTGGCAACCCGTCGACATCCAATGTATGCACAGGGGCTACAAAAAGAAATAGAAAAACAGCACCAACACTGTAATTAGGTAGAAAGCTTGAGTAAATTAGAATATTTGAACTACTGGTTGCTGCAGAAAATGAATATATTATGTGGGCTGAAATTAGATGCCTTGATTAGGCAAAGATAAGTAGAACTGATACGAATGGAAGATGCTATGAGTAGAATTAATGACCAAAAACCCCGACAACCTGAGGCTTGATTAGAAGATAAAATGCTGAAGTATAACGCGTGTAGAATTTTTTTAACATAAACGTTTAAGAAAATAGTAATGTATGGGAATCTGACACGCTAACATTCATCGACAAATGCAGGGGCAGTCGAGCAGTAGCATAAATGCTAAAGTCACCTAACAATTAGAGTGTATACAATGTAATAACTGTTGCACCTAGTTAGCAAAACACTAATGTATGGTGATATAACAGCATTAAAAAAAATGTATTTCATCTGTGTGTAATTCAAAGTATCAGAGAACACAGTTTCTCCTAGGTAAAAGAAAAGATATGATACGACCGAAAAAACAGGGTCTAAATTATGTAACACGTACCAGGTTGCGCACGTCGCCGATGAGAAGGGCCACGCATGCCACCTGATAAACACATTGGAAATAGATTAATGGAAACACATACACAAAACATGTAGATCATGATATTCCATTAACAATAAAAATAAACATGCATATTACGTGCGCGGCTTCTTCTTCTAGCAGGTGAGGTTAGTTCTGGTAAGGTTGTACCGGCATTAAACAAATCTGATACAGCAATTTAGAAAGAGAATAAGCAAAAAAAACCAAGTGTGATATAACATATTGTATAAAGCACTTATAAAAGCATCATAAATAGGTTCTGGTAATTGAACATACATGGAGCAAACACACGATCGCGAATGATCTCAGCAGACGTGAAATCAAAAACCATAGGATCGTCGTGAAAACCGGCATTATTGCGAGATCGCGGTGGAACAGTAGACGAACCTACATCCAAATTACACAATTGTTATACCTGATCATACGCAAAGTAAAATAAAACAACCGAAAAGTATCGAAATAGACAACCAACCTGCCCGACCCTCTGCGTGCAGACCGACCCCAAAGAACTGTGGCATCATATTACTAACTATAAACGTTGAAACTAAACCATCTACTGTTATTGCTTGCGCAGGTAAATGACTAAGAGGATTCACACATGTCGGCATATGAGATGTCAAACGGTCCCGGTTATCGAATAGCATAGCTGGAACACCCGTCACACCAACCTGTTGATCATTCTCAATAGAAACTTGTAAAGCAGGTGTGGAACTCTGAAGTGCATCCGTTAAACGAACATTCGAATGAGAGGACCCTGAAGCACCAGTAATAACATTACTTGAAGAGGCGGCATGGTCAGCTGCATTCGCATAATCATACCCAGCGTTCGATCCAGCTGAAGCATCATTAGATATAGAAGCAGCATGCTGATAAGTAGCACCACGAACACAGGCCAGTGGATGGAAGCCTTCTGCAGGCATACCTTTTGCCATCTTATTTGACACGGCTTTTCTCTTATTTTTCATGTCGCATACGGATTATGAAAGAACAAAAGGCAGAAACAAAAGAAAGAACAGAAACTAAACACCCTATTCGTACAAACTGATAGCGAGATACATAGACACATACGCAAACCAACAAACACACATATAAACAAATGCATACATCTAACCAAATCCCAAAGTATACTCAGAATGCAGAATTTCACATAAAAAGAAAACATAGAACAACAACAACGACAGAAGATGACACCGACCTGACGAGCCAGAAGAGTGATAAGAAAGATGATCAAAAAATGTTGGAGCAAGCGGTGGATCTTATCAAGTGCGCTAATTTAATATACAGAAAACAGAGTTAAAAAGAAATGAAACAAAGATGGGCCAACATAAGCCCACACATAAGGCCCAAAAAAATATATTATTTTACATGCCTCAACATAATTAGTAGAATAGGGAATATAGAGGTACAAATCCACTTTATAAAAAATTTACTACACTTGAACTTGAACGATCCAATCAAGCATGCTACGTCACACTAGATAACACAAGATTGTACGTTTGATACAATTATTATCTTATCATATCACAAGTGACCGAACATGTTCCTTAAGAAAGTGAACGCTGTTAAGACTTAAAAAGTAGCAACATCTCATTGACGGATCAACAATCAAGATTGGCTTATAAGACACAAATTTGATAAGGGGGCTAATGAGAAACAAATGGATACAAAGATGTACGTTCTAACTATGAACAAATGCATTTTTGAAATCTTGGATCGCACTCTAGTCAATCTTGAGAATCGTTTCATCATGATTACCATCAATGTGCATATANAATTAAGCTTAACACTCTAACCCCTAGACTTAGTTATAAGCTATTATGAAGACTAAAAACATAACATTCTAACTATGAACAAATGCATTTTTGAAATCTTGGATCGCACTCTAGTCAATCTTGAGAATCGTTTCATCATGATTACCATCAATGTGCATATATATATATATATATATATATATATATATATATATATATATATATATATATATATATATATATATATATATATATATATATATATATATATATATATATATATATATATTTTGAACAGACCATCAATGTGCATATATCCGATACATTTTCATTTTTTTTGTTTTTATTAAATTTTATTTTTAATAGAAACTTGCATAAGAAGAACTTAAGAAGCATACAAATCACTCCTTGCATGCGAGGTTAGTTTTTAGGAAAATAAATATCCCAACTAAACTTTGAAGTGGTAGAAAACGCATGACGAGCAACCCAATGAGCTACTTGATTCTTTTCTCGATTAACCCAAGAAAACGATAATTGCATATTATTTGCCCATAATCGAATGTCATCCACAAGAGCAGCTACATTCAAAGGTGGGGGTGTTTCAGAAGATGATAAGGAGATAGTTAGTTGGGAGTCAGATTCTATAGTAGCATTAAACCATCCTCGATTAAATGCTAGTGAGCAAGCATAATGTACCGCTATTATCTTGGAATGGAGGGGAGATATGGCATGGCAAGGATTACCGAGGAAATAATGAAGATAACCTGTAGAATCACAACCAACAATTCTAAAAGCGGCATTAAAATTCGTGAACAATACATATGTTCATTATTAGTGTCTACAACTCATTTCTCAATTTTTCATAAATAAACCCAAACGGAATCCAACGATATTTTCAGGCAACATCTGTTCAAGTCCAACATCAGCTTTCGTCGTTGTAGAATGCGATCCATTGCCCAAATCTATATTAAGAGAAAGGTTTCAAACACAAACATTTTCTTTTATCTCTTTGGTTTACGTTTCATTTTTTACTAACAGTCGGCCATCTCACGTTACAGTTGCTGGTACTTGTGTAGTTAAATTATTAGACTAACATACATTTTTATGTTCTATATAGTATTGCTTAAAAATATCACGATGATGAATATATATAAAAAAAGACTTTCAATCAAAAGACAAATATATGTGAGAAGTGTAAAAAATCTTGGAAAAATAAAAACTTTTTTGGAAAATTCTAAAATTTTACTCCAAAACAGATGATGTTGGTGCATAAGAAAGTTGTGAAGAAAGTTTTTATTTATTTATTATTTTCTTTTGAGTTATCGATTTTTTTCTATTTTTTTTCTTCTAAATTTGAGTTCTTATACGTTTTTCTAATGCAAAAAATTAAGGTTTAATGCACAAAAAATAAATAAATAAATAAATAAATAAATAAAATAAAAAATAATGAAAAAAATTCAATCTGTTATTCTTTTATACACAATCATTTTTGATATATAACTGAAAAGAAGAATGCATAAAAAGAATATTTAATACTGAAAAAGAAATATTTACAAAAATTTAATGTACAAACATTTTTCAGAATTTTTTTGGATCAATTTACTCTTTTAAAAAAACTTTATTCACAATTTTTTTACCACTAACTTCCCATATCTTGTGGAACTTTTTAAAAATTATTTATTTATTATTTATTTTTTTTATTTATTTTTTAATCTTTTTTATATTTCTCACGAATATATGTCTCTTTTATTTTAATCATACCCGTATACCCGTAACTGGTAATTGTATTATATATAATATAACTTTGTAACATTGGTCCGCTCATTATCTATACTATCTATAATGGAAAAACCATTTTTTCTTGAAAGTGAAACGTGAAAAACTGAATTTATTTAAGAAAACAAACTAATACACGACTAAAAACTTAATTATATACATATAGCGAAAAATATTCAATCATTATAATCTCGAAAAGTATTCAATTGGGGTATGTTTGGCAAAAATAGATGTTGCTGGTGCTGATGCTGGTGCTGTTGCTGGTACTGATGCTGGTGCTGGTGCTGATGCTGAAAAAGATTAAAATTGTAGCTGTTTTTTTTGCAGTAGTGCTGGTGTTGTTGCTGAAAAAGATTAAAATCAGTTAATTTATGAAAAATAATCTCCATAATCTTTTAAAAGCTGGTTCTGATAACTTATTTTTTGGGAACTTATTTTTCTAAAATAATTCATAATCTTAGTTTGCCAAACAAAGATTATTTTTTGATGAAAGCTTATTTTTCAAAAAAATAATCTTAAGCCTCCATAATCTTCCATAATCTCTCGCGCCAAACATAGCCCATATAATGTAGACAGCTAAAAAGTTATGTCGCTATAAAATTCCGTTGATGTGCACGTATACTCATCTAGTATGTAATATAGACAAGTAATGTTTTTATGTCTACTCCTCCAAGTTCACCTTCGTAATTATAACTGCGAGTCACTTTTCACTTTGTTGTAACTTTGTAACTGTTTAGCTTAGCAACATCTAAATGCTTTATCAGTCAAAAGCATTCGTTTCTTTTAGTTATTCATAGTTTTTGACCTTTTGGTTGATTGTAGAGTTTGAACTTATCATACGTAGCATTAGGTAAAACCTTTCTTTTTTAGAAAGCTGATTTGACCACTTCAGGGTTGTTTGCAGTTAGCAAGAATTAAACTTGAGATCTCAAACATTTTAGTGTAATAATCACAAGCCTTTTTGCCATCCATAATATCGATAAAAGGTGTGCATTTTGTTTTCTCGAAATACCGAAGGATATGCATTTAGTGTTGAACTCTATTTTTTTTATTATTATTTTTTTTTTATTTTTTTTTAAACAATCATTTTTCCACTACGGATGATGACCAAAAGGTATACACACCCCTTTCACTCAAGTATGTTTGCTAACGATGTATCTGCTCCGATAAACACAATCCGTCTAGAGGAGGGTAGACATTTTTTGTGGCGCTCCAAAACTGACTAAACATAATATGTCACTAAGTCATGAGGGTATGGTGTTGGTTGGAAGACACACCATATTGACTGTTGGATGGAGGGCTCACCACATTGACCGCCGAATGGAGGGTACGCCACATTGACTCGTGAGACTGACAACAAAGCATAATTACTACTAGGTTTAGCCAATACTCACGTGCACCGACTTTTCAGATGTTAAGGGTTATGTTCCCTATAGCTCCACGAAAATGTATAGGCCGACATTGCTCGACGCTCCAACTCACGATAACGTCAGGTACATTAACTAAGGCATTATAAATACAGTGGACAATCGTTTTACACCATCAATCTCTCTCTAGTATTATTGTCTAGTAAAGGACATGTCTCCCTTCATGCCGGAGGACAAGCTCCTTGGTACTAGAAGGCACATCCCTTTATTCTTATATCACACCCCTAACACACCTACATTTATATCACACACGTTGCATAGTACGTACTAAACTTTTGAGTAGAGTAATGACTTGACAATCTGAAAGTGGTCCTTGAAGCTTTGACCTTAGGACTTTTCCTAACCGATTATTTCAAGACATCCGCCTTAGTTATAGAATAATAAATATGTTAGTTCGGTGACATAAATACAAACATAATTTCAATAACTCAGCCACCATCTTGAGACACATCAATAAATACAAATATCAATAATCAAAGGACAATCTTTAAACACGACTTCCAATAACCAAAGGACAATCAATAAAGATACCAAATAATCAAGGGACTAAAGTAACCATCTAACCAAAATTTGTAATAAAAAAAAGCAAATTATCTAAATGCTTAAATCACCCAAATTATTTATCTTTTACTGACAAAAAAAAAATAACTTCTCAAAATACACAAGACAGTTTGGGCGACTAATCGTTCAAATAAATTGTCGCACAAAAAGTTGCCCACAGTACAATCAGAGTACACTTATCAACATTTTATTTGAGTGACTTAGGCTATGTTTGGCAAAAGTAGATGTGAGTAGTAGCAGTGAGCTGTGAGCAGTAGCCACAGCTCACTGCTCACCGCTTACAGCTTCGTAAAAAAACATTAGAAAAATGAGCTTTTCTAAAAAATAGCAAAGCTCTTAGCTCTCATGCCAAACGATCACTAAAAGTGAAAAAGCTCATTGCTCACCGCTCGTCGTCCCAAAAAGTTCCAAAAAGCTTTGCGCCAAACATAGCCTTAAGCAATTTGAAAAAGTGATTATAAAAAGGGTCGCTTAAGTTATAATCAGAGGACACTTGCCAATATTTTATTTGAGTGACTATTCTCTCAAGTCGTCTTATAAGTCATATTTTTATTTTCTTGAAAGATAACTAATTTGAAAGAGTCGGTCATTTAGAGAATTTATAACCCGTTTGGTTTGTGACTTTTGGATTCAAGTAATGGATTCATAGTCATAATTAAGTGTTTGGTATGGTTGATTGAAACCAAATGGTGAGTCCTCATGAATCCTAGCAAGAGGGGGTGGTATGGTTGATTGAATCCTAATGATGGGCCCACCCCTTTATAGTCACTCACAATTCACATTTTCACTAACTCATTTATTAATAAAAAATTCTTACAACCTCCATGTTTTATTTATTATTTTAATTAAAATAACTATTTTAATAAAATATTATCATTATCTTTTAATCCATTTTCTTTCATACCAAACCGAATACGAATCCAATTCTAAACCCTTTTATAAACCAAACTAAACCCTTTTATAAACCAAACGGCCCTTATTACTCATTAAAGAAAAGCCAAATTGAAAGATTAGGGCTTTTTGTCTCATATACTCATATCACTATCATCATTCACACCACTTTATCACAGTCACTCACTCTCTCAACTGATGCACCTGCTCTGCTGTAACCTGGTACACACATTTTAATTTTTTTTGCTTATGTTTGTATACAGTTGGATCTTTAAATACCAAATGTACTTGGAATTTTTTTTATAAATATTTGAAGTTGTGTTTTAATCACTAATGCAGGAAATTGGTACCTTGTAATTATCAGTTAAGTTCATATTGGAAGTGGGTATGTTTTATTTCTCTCACTTGATTTATTTTTCATTTCATTTTGCATTTTTATGGTGTTGCTAATGAAGATTATATATTAGATTTAGGGGGTGTTTGTTAAAGCTTATATATGGGTTTATCAGCTTATATGATTTCGGCTTATTTTGAAACTTATCGGCTTATATAAGCTTGTTATATCATAATAAGATTAGATAAGCTTGTTAGTTTCAAAATAAGCCAAAAAATATTTGGGCATAAAAAAAATAAGCTGGAATGAGATAAGCTCATATGCCCAGAAATAAGCTTACACAAACACCCTATTAATTGTTCATTTTGTATGGATTTGTAATTAGTTTTGGAATATCGTGCTAAAAGGTGATTAAGATTGTGTTTTGGGGGAGATTATAGGATTTATGTAGAGAATAGTGTTTGGCATATCTTCGGAAATTGGTGATTAACGCGGTTTTAGAAATGCAGGTAAGGACTTGCTTTTTGGAGATTATTAGGTTATATAATTATTATTGCGATTTGTGAAACGCGGGTGATTAGGAGATAGTGTTTGGTAAATTATTTGAAATAGTGATTGCGTGTTTTTTTATTAGAGAGAAAACTCAATTTGAAAAAAAAGGTGGTTAGGGAGGGAGGGATCTGCTTTTGAAAACGATGTTGTGCAAACACAATACCAAACGCCCTGTAAATACAGTATTCTGAATGTTAGTAAAAAGATTTGATAACTAGGTGTTGTTTCAAAAGTTAAAATAGTAATATGACAAAATGAATGAATCTTGTACATCAGTGAAATGTAACAACCATGTTACAAAGATATGTGATACGTTAGCTTAAAATAGGACATACAAGATTATATTGGTGTGGTTTACTTTGAATAGATCGTGTACCCTATATTTTTTAATCTAGTGGTAAATGTGGAGGCTAACTATGGTAAAAATCAAAAGCGTTCATTTTCAAACAAAACAATAGGATTCACATCTGCACATAGGTTTAATAACCGTGTTTCAGTTATGTTAAATTTTTCAAGAATTAATTTTGTTATGTTAGCATATTTAAATAGTACATTAATTAGTTTCTTATAAGTATTTTAAACGACATATATTTTGTAGCTAAAATGCTGAAAAANTATAGACAAAAAAATAACTTCTCAAAATAGACAAGACAGTTTGGGCGACTAATCGTTCAAATAAATTGTCGCACAAAAAGTTGCCCACAGTACAATCAGAGTACACTTATCAACATTTTATTTGAGTGACTTAGGCTATGTTTAGCAAAAGTAGATGTGAGTAGTAGCAGTGAGCTGTGAGCAGTAGCCACAGCTAACTGCTCACCACTTACAGCTTCGTAAAAAAACATTAGAAAAATGAGCTTTCCTAAAAAATAGCAAAGCTCATAGCTCTCATGCCAAACGATCACTAAAAGTGAAAAAGCTCATTGCTCACCGCTCGTCGTCCCAAAAAGTTCCAAAAAGCTTTGCGCCAAACATAGCCTTAAGCAATTTGAAAAAGTGATTATAAAAAGGGTCGCTTAAGTTATAATCAGAGGACACTTGCCAATATTTTATTCGAGTGACTATTCTCTCAAGTCGTCTTATAAGTCATATTTTTATTTTCTCGAAAGATAACTAATTTGAAAGAGTCGTAATTAAGTGTTTGGTATGGTTGTGACTTTTGGATTCAAGTAATGGATTCATAGTCATAATTAAGTGTTTGGTATGGTTGATTGAAACCAAATGGTAGGTCCTCATGAATCCTAGCAAGAGGGGGTGGTATGGTTGATTGAATCCTAATGGTGGGCCCACCCCCTTATATTCACTCACAATTCACATTTTCACTAACTCATTTATTAATAAAAAAATCTTACAACCTCCATATTTCATTTATTATTTTAATTAAAATAACCATTTTAATAAAATATTATCATTATCTTTTAATCCATTTTCTTTCATACCAAACCGAATACGAATCCGATTCTAAACCTTTTTATAAACCAAACGGGCCCTTACTCATTAAAGAAAAGCCAAATTGAAAGATTAGGGCTTTTTGTCTCATATACTCATATCACTATCATCATTCACACCACTTTATCACAGTCACTCACTCTCTCAACTGATGCACCTGCCCTGCTGTAACCTGGTACACACATTTTAATTTTTTTTGCTTATGTTGTATACAGTTGGATCTTTAAATACCAAATGTACTTAGAATTTTTTTATAAATATTTGAAGTTGTGTTTTATGACTAATGCAGGAAATTGGTACCTTGTAATTATCAATTAAGTTCATATTGGAAGTGGGTATGTTTTATTTCACTCATTTCATTTATTTTTCATTTCATTTTGCATTTTGATGGTGTTGCTAATGAAGACTATATGTTAGATTTAGGTTGTGTTTGTTAAAGCTTATATGATATCAGCTTATGTTTCATAACCTTAAGTTTTTCGGCTTATTTTGAAACTTATCGGCTTATAAAAGCTTGTTATATCATAATAAGAACAAAATAAGCCAAAAAAAGGGGCTTATAAAACATAAGCTGTAATGAGATAAGCTCATATGCCCAGAAATAAGCTTACACAAACACCCTCTTAATTGTTCATTTTGTATGGATTTGTAATTAGTTTTGGAATATCGTGCTAAAAGGTGATTAAGATTGTGTTTTGGGGGAGATTATAGGATTTATGTAGAGAATAGTGTTTGGCATATCTTCGGAAATTGGTGATTAACGCGGTTTTAGAAATGCAATGCAGGTAAGGACTTGCTTTTTGGAGATTATTAGGTTATATAATTATTATTGCGATTTGTGAAACGCGGGTGATTAGGAAATAGTGTTTGGTAAATTATTTGAAATAGTGATTGCGTGTTTTTTTATTAGAGAGAAAACTCAATTTTGAAAAAAAAGGTGGTTAGGGAGGGAGGGATCTGCTTTTGAAAACGATGTTGTGCAAACACAATACCAAACGCCCTGTAAATAGAGTATTCTGAATGTCAGTAAAAAGATTTGATAACTAGGTGTTGTTTCAAAAGTTAAAATAGTAATATGACAAAATGAATGAATCTTGTACATCAGTGAAATGTAACAACCATGTTACAAAGATATGTGATACGTTAGCTTAAAATAGGACATACAAGATTATATTGGTGTGGTTTACTTTGAATAGATCGTGTACCCTATATTTTTTTTATCTAGTGGTAAATGTGGAGGCTAACTATGGTAAAAATCAAAAGCGTTCATTTTCAAACAAAACAATAGGATTCACATCTGCACATAGGTTTAATAACCGTGTTTCAGTTATGTTAAATTTTTCAAGAATTAATTTTGTTATGTTAGCATATTTAAATAGTACATTAATTAGTTTCTTATAAGTATTTTAAACGACATATATTTTGTAGCTAAAATGCTGAAAAATCTATGTAACTTTCAAAATATGTAAAGCTGCTAACTTCTAAAGAGTTTGCGACGGAGATAGTATAAAGTTTCTTCAAATTTAATGTAATCTTATGTTGCATTTGTAAAGCCAGAGAATCTTATAGCTATATGCACTTCGGTTGTTAATCTGTCATTGACTTATGTTATTGATAGTTGAGAATTTAGTCAGAAACATTCGTAGACTCATTCATATTTGTTAAAGCAAAACACTTGTACTTTAACCAAGGAAATTTCGTGACAAACAACAGGTGAAACATTCTTCCACTATCCTACAATGGCAGAATACGAGAGCAGCCACCATAACTACACCATACCAAAAGAAACCGCCCTACAAGCACTAAACACAATTATCCAACTTCATTTCGAGAAGACCCTGGAGAAAAAACGAGCAGTGGACCAACAAAAGAAGGAGCTATGGAAACTCTTCCAGTTCTTCTTCCTGTTCTTGGCTCTCGTGTTTGCTGCTCAGGTCCAGTCTCCTCGGCTCCAATGCCGTCACTGTTGGGTACCTATTGGGCTACTGTCATTAGCCCATCTGATCTTCTATGTGTCAGTGGCTCAAACCCTTAGGTGCATCAATGGTTTCAAGTATCAGAGGAGATGCCACAAGTTGACACTGGGGTTAGCAACTGAGCGGCTCAGGCAGGTAAGGATGAGAATGAGCAATGCGGTTGCTGGCGGAGGTGAAGATATTGTGAGAGATGATTACGAGATTCATTATCAAGAGCCGCCAGATACTTATTTTGGTAAGTTTAAAAGGAATTGGGCTCTGCATTTTGGGTTCTTGATCTTGATATATATGTTTATGGTATCTTCATCTGTTGTGCTTCTATGTTTCTAAGAATTGTACTAAAACTATGCAGGCTTGAGCTTTAGTTTAATCGATCATATCATTCTATCTTGTTTCTTTACCTTTCTTGTTTTTATTTATGATTATTTCTTAAAGTTGTCCTCTTTAACTCAAAATTTTCATTAAAATTATTCATTATTTATTTTAGTGAATACAAATGATCGTCTATAGACAATGTTCACACTCGCTGTGTTACACACTTGCACACACATGCAAGCAAAAAACATATATTCCCGGTTCATTCAGGGTCACATTCATTGCACTATATTAGTTCCACCATTAGGCCCCTTTATTAGGCCTATATATCAAGGTTCTTTCCAATAGGAATATGTTTGGTGGACCTAATAAAGGGGCCTAATGGTGGACCTAAGGCTTTAAATACTTGTACAGTGCATGCACTGTACAAGTATTTAAAGCCTNTGATGTTATTTGTTGACACACTTAGGGACTGCCCATGCAACTTTAAAAAGAGAGGGACGAAACTTGCAACTTTTGACAAACCACAAGGACCAACCATGTAATTTACTCTTGTATTTATGATTATTTCTTAAAGTTGTCCTCTTTAACTCAAAATTTTCATTAAAATTATTCATTATTTATTTTAGTGAATACAAATGATCGTCTATAGACAATGTTCACACTCGCTGTGTTACACACTTGCACACACATGCAAGCAAAAAACATTTATTCCCGGTTCATTCAGGGTCACATTCATTGCACCAAATTGGTATTCCGAGCCAAATCTCAGAGATAAATTTCCAATATTGTTTCTATCAAGTGTTCCCTTTTTTGTGAGTGATATGAGGATCTTCTATTCGAGTTCTACTTGATCCACAATCATCAACCAAAACTCAGATCACCTAAAACTGGTCCTGATATCATCAATAGACAAGGTAAGATATATATTTGTTTTTATGCTTTTGGTTTATATTATCGATATGTATCTCTGATATTTAAAGTATGCGTTGGCACTTTTTTAAGCTGTAGTAGAAACAACGGGATCCAAACAAGGGAATGCAAGCAAAATCTAAAACAAATACACTTGCATTTATCCAAAATGAACAGAGGAGCATCTTGAAGCACTATAGTCAAATCAGGGTTGGACTTCCATATGCGTCTGCGTTTATACAACAATCTTTTTAGTTATAACCGTTACAAATACCTGAATTTGATAGCCAGACAATTGATTATTTAACACAGTATGATTATTTAAGGATACGATAAATAAAGTGATATCATGTATGGTGTGTCAAAGCGACTTCGTCTCAATCCAAATACTTTCTCTGGAATATGTGGATTCCGAGTAAAAATTGCGGACTATAGTCCTGGCAAAGTGTAAGTCACTTATTGATGACACCAATGGTAAATCGTTTTTTAGACCTGTAGTGTTTGTTCGTGATAGGAATTGCCCAGACAAAGATGGTAACCCGAATGCTGGTAAGAAAGTAGTTGACATTCGTTTGGAAATGTAGTGGTCTACCAGTCTTTCTACTGAAACTAACTATAAAGTATAAACATCATGGAGAATGTAAAAAAAAGATGACAGAGAGATTACTTGCAGAAAATTGGGGCTTGATTGGTTTTGCGTGAAGAAAACTTATTAATACTGTAAGGATAATATTTTTTATTGATTGATTGCCCATAACATACAATGATAGCATACATATATAGCCTACAAGAGCTATATTAGGAACTACTAATTACACGCTAATCTCCTACTCACCAATGACAACTTGTGATCTTATCATCATATCACAATACATGTTAACAAATACAAGAACCCGAAAGTTAGTTGTGAGTGTTATTTTGTGTGATAAATATATAGGCAAATGATATTTACACATACACTTTTACTTTGCACACATAATTTTGCTTGTCCCTACACATCAATTTATTTGTATGCATCAATCTTATGTGTGCAAAGTAAAAATGTATGTGTAAATATCAATTGCCAAATATATATTGGGTTTAGGTCACAAAATAGCATCATAAATAAACCAATGTACCGATTTCGTACGCAAACTATAAACAGTCTTGTTTTTCGTAACAGATTTTCACATTTTGATCTAATATGCATACAAAAACTTGTCTTTCCCGAAAAGTTAAATGTTGATGACATGGCAAACACATTTTAGTCTTTTTGTCCATCCGCAATAGTAAACTGACTATAATATGCATACAAAAACTTGTTTTTCCCGAAAAGTTAAATGGTGATACTCACACCACATTTTTTGATGCATGCATCACAATTTGTGCATTACAGTATTGTACGGTACAAACTGTAATGCACAAATTGTAGTGCATGCATCAAAAGATGTGGTGTGAGTATCAATTCTCATATTGAATATTGATCTCGTGTTCTTCATCATATATGTAATATCCTGAGAAAAACCCCAATTATTAACAAACACTAAACATGAAGTAATTGTATGTTACTGTTCATATACCCATTTTTAGGCAAAATTTTAAACTTTTTGTTACACTATGAACTCTGAATCATTATGTGCTATGTGATTCACAATTACCATGAATGAGCTCACACGCAACCCATTATGACCTGGACAAGGTACAACGTAACTATTGATCAGTTTTGATCACAAGTGCAACACTTTGCACTCATAACTCCCACATATGAGGTTGGTATCTCAATGGAACTTACAATACCCACATATGAGGTTTTCACCTCAGAGGACCCCACAATACAAGTACGAGTTATAATACACACTTATTGGACCCACAACTTCCACGTAACTGGATTACATCCCCGTGGGCCCTACAACTACAGANCCATGAATGAGCTCACACGCAACCCATTATGACCTGGACAAGGTACAACGTAACTATTGATCAGTTTTGATCACAAGTGCAACACTTTGCACTCATAACTCCCACATATGAGGTTGGTATCTCAATGGAACTTACAATACCCACATATGAGGTTTTCACCTCAGAGGACCCCACAATACAAGTACGAGTTATAATACACACTTATTGGACCCACAACTTCCACGTAACTGGATTACATCCCCGTGGGCCCTACAACTACAGAATATAATATGATATTCACTACAGGACCCACATTGTTCCCAAGTGGGCCCCACATGACCAGATTTGGTCACACACCTCTCATTGGGCCTATACGACCCAATACAAAACACATGAGCCCAAATCCATTACACGGATCATATTTAAACTACCATTGGGCCTAAGGAACTCCTAAGCCCATTACAAGCCCAGTCCTATAACAAGAAAACATATGCATTCGAACGTGTTTGCACGTTTACTTTTGCCTTCGTTTTCGCGATTCTCACAAATGACCTATGGAACAAAAGGCACTACCTCATTCTTTGCACTCAAAAGAATCGAGATCAACTAATATCTCAACCTAATACGTAAATGAATAGTAAACGAAGGGCAAAGCTATACGACCTCACACACTTTACCAAACGTACCCAACTATGGTCACATTATGCTAAACGCGTTTCTATTGATCCTAATGAGTTCCAAACTCTCTCAAATTACTTCCTAAGTGTTTCTCATCAACTCACAACTCTTATGACTCACAAACGTGCCCTAACTCAACTTGTTGTCTTGTTATATATACAAACGTACACATAAACAACTCATGTCATGCACAAGCTTACTTGAGACCTTCCAAGGCATCTGGAAATCCATTAATACTCATTTTAAGACATTCTACCTAAGCTAAACTCGATCCTAAGCTCTCAAGGACTCACAACGAGTTTTCCAACTTATATTTATTTATTTTGGTCACGTATATTCTCGTTTGGACTCCTAGTGGTTCCCTAACCTCTACAAGACTCACAAAAGACTCACAAGATCATATTACCCTATCTATAACTCACCACAACATATACAAACTACAACTCAATCACCTAGTAACCTTTTGGTCATGTTATAATGTCAAACAGACCCTTTTGTTATTTTACAACCAAACACACTCTCAAACTCATTCACACTAGATCATATGACACCACAAGGACCAAAGGACTTCACTACACTCTTGCTTACCTCATTATACATGAGACTCGAAATAAAATGAACTTCTAGAAACACTTGTCTTGTCACCTTACCCAAACCGACCCTCGATACACATGGACAAGCAAGTTGATAGCCAATCAACCTATCCTACTTCACCCTACTCGTTATCCCTCTGCCATATTCCCTTTGTCTACTCCAAGTTGTCTCTATCCTCAGGTTATACTCCTCCAATGCAAGAAAACCTCACGTAGAACTCATAACAAAACTCTCACAAACTCATTTGGTTCACTGCCTTGATACCGAGAAGAAAGAAGAAGCCATAAGCTATCCCCAAGCTCGTCCAAGGTCACCATAAGCTCCACTCAAGTCCTTGGTGTGCCAACTAACGAGTTACAAGCTCACAAGCTCTCACTTAATCTCTACAACTCGAAATCATCCCACCTTTGAAGGTGTAGTAAGTGTTCTTAAACACTTAGTATATTTTTACAACTCTTTTCATGTTTTCTATTCAGATACAACACCAACAATTTAGTTTATTTTCTCCTTTATCTCGTTAAGTTCATGCCCTACAAAAACTCTCACTCACATCTCAAAACACGTATGAATGAGACCATGAACTCATTTCAAGCTTAACGACAATCTAAGATATCAAATATCACACGTTTATAATCTCACAAGGTCTATGTCAAAAACTGTCCATATTTTTTTAAGTGTTAGGAAGTGATTTCCTCACTTTCATTTGGCCTCGTTATTCACTGTAGGACCCCGTATACAACCTAAATCACGACCTTCTTCATCAAGATCTAGAGAGAGAAAGAGAGATGTAGAGAGAGAGAGATGGGAGGATCACTATGTGTAAAATGAAGAACTATGTTTATTCCACAATGATCAACCCACCTCACAAATGAGGTTTACAAAACATAATATAGAGCTAGGCATGTTAGCTTTCATGCCTTTACAAGTTTAGCCCTTGAAGTTCAATCTTTCTAATAAACTTGAACAAACAACTTAGAAATACTTTCTTACGCAACCTATTACACGATTCAAGGATATANACTTGATACTCGGTACAGAAATCGTCCTTACTCGCAAACCCAAACACCCTTATTCACCTTACTCGCAAATATCCTTACTCGCAAAAACCCTTACTCGCAAAATTCACAAACCCTTACTCACCTTACTCGCAAGTTTCAAGTAGTCTTACTTGCAAAACAAAAGTCACCTTACTCGCAAGTTTCAATGATCGTACTCGCAAGAAAAACACCTCTTACTCGCAAAATAATTTTGATACTCGCTAAGACCCAAACACCCTTACTCGCAAAGCAATTTTTCTTACTCGCAAAACATATAACACCTTTGTTACTCGCAAAAGGCTGTTGATACTCGCACAAACCTTTTGATACTCACAAATTTAAAGAAAAATGAGCAGAGTGTCGTGTTGATACTCGCAATAGATGAATCCTTACTCGCAATGTGGATAAGGAACACAAGGCATACTCGCCATTATCATTCAATACTCGCAACAACTTATGATACTCGCAAGAAAATTCGTGAAACTCGCAAACCACAGATCAATACTCGCAAAAAAACAACACCAAAAGTGATACTCGCAAAACCCTAATTTCCCGACTCTCAAAACACCCAAAAACGTATACTGATCGAATTTTTGAGTGCCAAACGAGTTTATTTAATCCTAACGAGATGTAAAACCTTTCAAAATACGTAAAACCTTCAAACCTAAATCAAACTAAACGAACCAACGACCCAAATGAATGAAATACGAACCAAACAACTCAAAAAACTAACCAAAAGTAATCTAAAACAACCTATTTTCTTCCCTTGGCTCTTGATACCATTTGTAGGACCATGTATAACAACTTATTTCAAGACTTATTTAGCTTATTCTGGAGAGAGAAATAGAGAGTAGAGAGAGAGAGAGAGTGGAGGATCATCATTTAAAGAAAATAAGCACTATGTGTATTACCAAATGATGAAACTCACCTCACAAATGAGGTTTACAATTCTTTATATAGTACTAGGAATATTAGATTTAGGCTTGTACATGTTTAGCCCTTGAACTTCCTAGTTTATGATAAATGAACATATAACTTATGAAACTACTTTCTAACGCAACCTGTTACACGTTTCAAGAATATAATGACCGACACTTCATAATAAAAAATACAATGCTAACAATCTCCCCCTAAGTGTTGGTCATTGAAAGTTGCGTGACGTCTTCATCTTTGTCTTTAAACTTTAACATTCATTGCTCTTGACGTCTTTAGAAAACATTTGATAAGTCATCGTTCAACGTTCATCGTTCTTTGTTCCTTCATGCTTTGTGAACTTTGTAATATGACTTTTCTTTGTTCTTTGTTGTTGTGGTAGTTCATCTGCCTTTTGTCACTGCTTCGTCTATGTAGGTTGATCGCCTTTCCAACATGCTCATACATCTTTTGTCTTTGCCATACGTACATTTGTTGTCGCTGTTCTTTCACATTGATCTTTATCACTTTACTTTGTAGATTCTTCTTTTTGGCGTAGAATCTTTCTTTGACTGTTGCTAACCTTTGATCTTTGTGAGAAATTTCCATTAACGTTGAGATGTATGTAAGAGCATGTGGAAACTAGTGTGGTGGTTGTACCTGTATAAAACTTGTTAGTAATAAAGCAACCGGTACTTACAGGTTCGAAATTAGAGATCGTCAACAGCATATTGTGAAGACTTTCTCCAACCCTTACCATGGCCGTTCCTAATCGGATACCCTCGAAAGAGCTTACACAGACATACCGAAGTACACCCACGATTAGGTGAGTCGTTGGAGATCACCCCACGACTGTAGACCGTTTGGAATCCACCGAAAACACTAAGCGTAACCCACAAGAGATTACCGAAGTGACCTGCTGTCAGGGCTGTTTGATGTTGACCCTGGCAGGAGTTTCCGTTCAATCATTGAGAAGTACATAAGTAAATTCTCTCATAAACGTTCTGGCAGATTGCTAAGACCTGCGTAGGACTCTAAAGTTTACATCTGGCGTCCATTGATGTAGAACAACCAGTGTAATAATATCGTGTGTTCCTATGAGATCTTTTGATGAATCTCTTGGCTCTAGACTCAATAAGTGCACATTTAGTCGTCGGAGGAATGGAGCAGAGTACCTCCTTTTCAATATCAACACACTCGGAATGAGTGGTCAATAGATTATGCAGGGTTCTCCGTGAGAATGAAACAAGTATCTTTTGAGAGATACCCGAGTGGCTAGAAGGTTTAAGTGCAGTGCGTCACTGGGTCCATGACGTCTTGTCTTCAATACCGATGTCACCTTAGTAACAATCAGTAGCATATGAATTGAACCCGGTGTCTGACCTATGGTTGAATATATGGAGGGCTCATTTCTTTTCACCCTTTCTCATTTCATTTCTTTTTAATTCTTCAACCCCTTCTTTCCCTTTCATTCTTTACTCCTTCTTTTAATCATACCTAAGGACTTCTAATTCTATCTATTGGAATTGTCCTTGGGTAGATCCCTCCGGTTCTGGCGGATCATAGGACGGTTTTTCCTAACCTTAGTCACCTTATAACACCATGACTATCCTATTGTTGCCATAAACCTTTTGCTTGAAAATCTCTCAAAGTGTTTATGATAATAAAACACATTTTGTTTAACACATTGAGAGTTTTGCAATTTTTTTGAAATACCCCCCCTTCACATGTGCTCATGAGTTATTAAGATAAATTTGCACATGTTGGGTAGAGTTGGCACTTTTTGAATTGATCCATTCTTAATGGACATATACCCGAGGGACACGTTTACGTTGTATAGTTAAAGAGATCCATTATCAGCTTTTAGGTGATAACTAGCTCTAGTAACTAACTTGAAGTTGTTAACATTCCTAAAAGGAAGTTAGACCCGTCATGGTAAACATCTAATTAAGAGTTTCTCGAAATGGTACTTTTCTACTTGGATAAATCCTTTCGAATACTAACATTTTGTTTCGTCAATTCGAGAGTCAATTTTGAGTCTGTTCTGCGTCAAGTACAAGACCTTTAAGTCTTAACTGACGAGCTCGAGATTCTTCCACAACTTTTGAACATTTTTATCACATTTAATCACGTCTTCTCCCCCTCAAAAATAGCATATCATGATATTTTTGCTATCAATTGATTAAATACAAATGGAATATTCCCCCACTAAATTCTCTTTTTTCTTACTTAAAATAGAAAGTGGACAATTATTACGAGACATCCCAAAATGGAAATGTGGACAATAATTTCGAAACGGATAGAGTAATTAATCATTAATTCATTTAATTTTTTGTACTCGTAAACTGTTTATATGTAATGTCCTAAACTCAGTTAAAATTTGTTTCCATAGTTGATAGTGATAATTAATTTGGAATAATAAGAAAGATGTAACACCCGCGCGCGCAAAAGAAAAAAAAAAGAAAAAAAAAAAAAGAGTTTACATAAATGCGTATAATTACATCATTCAACAAAGAGGTCGTGATTTCCTTATGCACAAATTTGATAAATTTGATATTAGGTAGCCATGATATGATATGATGTTGGCTACGCGATGCTTTGGTAACATTTGGAATGTAAAAACTATCGATTTAGAATTTTAAGAAGCTCATATGTGATTATGTTGACTCTAGAAACTCATTTGTGTTAAATAAAATAAAAGATTACATATATGTTAAACTTTAGAAACTCATTTATGTTAAATAAAATATGGCGCCGGGTACCTTGTGACAATATTTGCGGCAGTTAAACGTTTAATTGTCTTCATGCTTTATAAGTAGAGATTTTCTGCTTTTACTTTTTTGTTTTTTGTTTTTAGTTTTCTGATTTTTCGGTTTTTCTGGTTTTCAGGTTTTCAGTTTTTTAATTTTTAGTTTTTCAGTTTAACAGTTTTTCAGTTTTTCTAGTTTTCAGTTTTCTAGTTTTCTAGTTTTCCAGTTTTCCAGTTCCCAGTTTTCCAGTTTTCTAGTTTTTTTCATTTTTTTAGGTTTTCTCTTTATCAGTTTTCAGTTTTTCTTTTGTCAGTTATTAGGTTTCCTGTTTTCAGTCTTCAATTTTCTGCAATTATTGTTTAAATCATTCTTTAATCAATATTTGAAATCTTTCCAAAATAAGTAATAAAATTTCTGAATTTTAAGCCTTTCTAATTATAGAAATAGTCGCAAATGCATTATAATGTAGTATAG
Source organism: Artemisia annua (assembly GCA_014162995.1). Classification (NCBI taxonomy): domain Eukaryota; kingdom Viridiplantae; phylum Streptophyta; class Magnoliopsida; order Asterales; family Asteraceae; genus Artemisia; species Artemisia annua. Next base: position 24,250 of record LBNU01015347.1, read on the forward strand.
ATAAGTCAAGTAGTCTCAAAAACGATTTCAAGTCAGGTCGATAAAGTAAATCAAGTCAATTATAATAATAATAATAATACACTTCAGACAACACTTTCTTTAGGTGTTTCCCTCTTCTCTGTTCAGATGTTGTGCTCAGCTTGTTCCAGGGTCTTTACTGGGGATATTTATGGGGACCATGCTGTATCTTGTGCGGGTATTATTGGTATTGACATCGGCATAACGTGGTACGTGATGTTCTTGTTGACATATGTTCTCGGTCGGGGATTTCGGCTCGAAAAGAGGTTGATATTGTGCTTTGTGCCGAAAGGGATAAACCCTTACGTCCAGCTGATATGTTGCTCTACTCGTGGGACGGAGGGCTTGACGTACGTATTGATTTGACTGGGTCATCACCCTTGACGCGGACTGGTATGGTTGATTTTGTGCTGGGTCGTGCAGTGATTGAGGTTGCACAACGTAAACGCATCAAGTATGAGGCTAAGTGTGCGAATATTGGATATGGCTTCCTCCCCTTCTCTTTCTTTTCTTTTGGGGAACTTGAGAAGGATGCAGTGACCTTACTGAAGTGAATTCGAAATTTCTCGATGACCCAAGATATTGGAGCACGTGTTGCTCTTCATATCTTTAGTAGGATTAGCTTTTCTATAGCTAGAGGAGTGGAAGCCCAGTTAGTATCTCGGCTTCTCACTAACTTCTTGTAAATCCTTCTAGTTGCTAATAAAGTGATGTTTAATAATAATAATAATAATAATAATAATAATAATAATAATAATAATAATAATAATAATAATAATAATAATAACTGTACACGTTATTCCCACGGTTTTCTAGGAGAAACATCAAGAAAATAGAATTTCCTCAACATTCACCTTAATACACAAGATCAATATAGATCCCATATTTGGTAATATCTAATGAACCAATTATTACTATTCATTTTTTGATTAAAAAAAAAAGAAAAAAAAAGTTCACCATTTTTTTAAATTAAATATCTCGCAAACTGTTAATCGTTACGCGGAAAAAATCATATCATCGCGACGAGAATTAAATTATCTTTCTACAGATATGCACTTCTATATACTTTCGACTATTTTTTTTTTCAAAATTTCCGCCTAAAAAAATCACATGTGATTTTTGATGATGTACCCTCCGATCAGGTCAAAGGACACCCCTTCAAGCCTGTTCGCAACCTTCATCTCGAAGGCTTAGGTCAGCCTCCTAAAATCTTCATTGGCGTAAAACTATTCATCTATGATATAGTTAACAGTCGGGAATTCGCCAATCGAAGGTCCAAGCCCTTCGAGGTATGGCCTCCGATGATATTAGGAAGAGTTGTGAAGAAGTCTAGAAGCGTGAAAAGGTGTGAAGAAGTTGTGGTGTGATTGAAGTTGTGAGATTGATTCTAGCTACGATTAGAACTCGACATTTAGCTTTGTGTCGTTAAAATTGGTGTAAGCTAAGGTGTGTACGGTTTTCTCCGCCATAAGGGAGCCTATTGACTTAGTGAGAAAACTCTCGAGTTCGGTGCTCGGGGAGTGGAGTAGGGCAAGGAAGGTGTCCTTGTAGCCGAACCACTATAAATCCTTTGTCTCTCGGTTTGATCTTTCCATCTCTCATTTTTTACTTAGCTTACTTACTTACGTTTTGTATATAGTTATAATTGCTTACATTGTGCATATATTGATTTGACATAAAGATCAAACGAAGTTCCATTCATAAAACAAATTTCATATAATCAACCTAAAAGAACAAACGTGTAATAGATAATATAGTAGTTCCCACACTAAAAATTAATCAAGTGTTTCTCAAACAAATATATTGAATAAACTCGAATCTACAATTTAGAAACAAAGTTTTTACAAAATTAAAAAGAGGTAAAACTATTAAACCCCCTTCTAGTTTTTCACATAGGAGTGAAACTTTAGTCTTAATAAGCGTCTCATGGATAGGAATTATATGACTAGCACAAAAACCGTACCACTCAAAAATTTCCACCCCAAATATGTAAGTGATGCGTGGGTTTTGGAACCTTCGCAATAGGTTTTACCTCTCAAGCGATCTTGAGAAGCTTACAACCGCCACCAGGCAGTGTACCTGACCGATGTAGTATAGTGAAGTGGCAAGTACTGGGGGATTGATCGTTCTCTCGGGGAATAGTGTCGTTAGGATTGAAAACTACTCTAGTTTAGGTCTAAGGGTTGAGGGATGATTCTTTTTGTATTTTTATATTTTATGAAAGCAAGTAAAAATCTCGGGTATTGGAAGAGTGGGCGGAATTAGTTGCTAGTCAACTAACCCAAATAACTACTTATGCAAATAAAATAAAATAACAAGAAAAAGTAAATGGTTGTGAAACTTATATGAGAGAAAAATATGTTTACTTAGATTTCCTTACTCCATAGTTAACTTTTACCGGTTAATTGGTTTGTTGTAATTGTGTGGATGACGGGTTGTATTCCTTTAAACCATTCGTAGGGCCGTGTACGATCTTCCCTAACTCTATAAGCTCCTACTTCACTCCTATGTCGAGCCGACTAAAAGCTCCTAACATGGGATCACTAGAATTTGCTTATGCATTAAATACAACCATATAATCGTAGTACACATCCGATTCATTTTTCTTAAGACGTTCAAGCAAGTTACCGTATAGGAGGTTAGCCAGTTTTCTTAAGCCTAACATCGACTTCACCCACCCACAACAATCACAAACAAACCAACAACATGTAATCAATAGCTAGTTTTCATTAGATCTAAGCAAACACAAGAAAAACCTAGCCTAGCATCTTAAAGTAAAGACAAGCATAAGATATAATCAAACAACACATAGACATATTGATTGATTTGAAAGGAGACTTATCTTTAATTGAACATCAAGGTTTCAAGGGTGAAAAACCCCTGAAAATACAATATTCTACGAACTAGGGTTTATCCCTAAAGTTCTCCCAAAAGTTGCATACCTAATGAATGAAAATTAGAAGAATATATATAGATTCTACAATCTAACGGCGTCACGTTTTAGAGTGTGACGCCATCACCTCGCCGCCAAAACTCTTCTCGGATTGCTCAGATCCACTCTTGACGCCGTCCCTCTTTAAATCCTTCTGGGCCGTCTCTCTTTAGGCCATAACGTGACGACCTACTTCCATTTACACGTGACGCCGGCGTCACGTATAAATCCTCCAAAATCTTTCTGGGGCGTCTAGTGTAAAAATCATCCACCTCTTTGTCAAAGCGTGACGCCGTCACCTCATAAAGAGTGACGCCGTCAGGTACTGTTTCCAGCATGGTTTTGAGACTTTGTCGTTTTCTTCACTTTTATGCTCCAAAAACGTCCAAAATGCTTCCTTTTACAGATTTCCTCTCCAAAGTACTTAAAATGATAAAAGGAACGATTTAATGCAATATTTGATCAAATAATTACGGATTAGGGCTTAAATGACCCCCTAAAAGCGTTACACTTTTCGCCTCATCAAATAACCTTACACTTGAGATTTGCTTGTCCTCAAGCAAATGTGCTTTTATTCCAATCAAAATATGAGCTAGGGGTCATTTAACACTAATATAAAAGTAATTACAACAAATAGTTATTCCACCCTAGTCATAACAAGCACGGAAATCATACACTAGCACCTCACAAATAGTGTTTGGATACTCTCATCTCTCGGGTGTTATAAACCTATATAACTAAATGGAAATGGAAGAAATATCACTCACTACCTGTCATAGCAAATAGATTACCATAGGCTTGGGAAAGGATCAAAAACCTCCTCCACTAGGCGTAAGCACCTAAGATAAACTATCAAAGAGGGCTTTTCAAGGGTTGTAACATTAGGTGTAGGGATATGATAAACACGGTTTTGTTGGAATAAAGGGTATTTTTAGTGGTGGCGAGTTAGTTATCTTGATCAAATACATGAACAAAGTGGCGTTGCTAAGCCAAGACTCGACTCGACTTAAGCTAGAAAGAAAATAACAAAAACATAAGTAAAGACAAAATGAAACGGGATGGTAGTCCGTATGTTTTTTTTTCTACTTTTCTTTTTCCAATTTTTTTTTTCGTTTTTTCTTGTTTTTCGATTTTTTTTTCATACCCTCTTGCCCTACCATCCAAAATAATACATCATAGGGGCCTCGGTTCTCCCCTTACACTTGAACTTTTACATACTTTACAATTAACTATTCTAATGACTCGAATTAAGATAATTGAAAAACTTGGAGTACTTTAAAATATTAACACACATATGGGGTTAATAATTGACTTCTTCCCCATTACTCCATTACATTAGTACTTTACCCATGAGTCCCAATCGTCCCAAAACAATATGTACAAGGATATGACTCGACTTAGCAACCATGTAATCAATTAGACAATTAACTAAGGGTTTAAACAAATGTTGTCACAATAATGCACTAAAGATGAGTGCATACAAGGTAGGCTAAGGCAATTTGGGTGTACATTTGGGGTGGATTGTAAACAAATTCTTCCTTTAAGGAAAATGCTTAAAGTTAGAAACAAAAAGATAGGCTTTGAGGGGTGTACTAGATGTACCGTGTACTAAAAATGAGTACAACGCTAAGGTGTGGGAGAATTACTTGACCAATGAATTCAATGTAATTATAATACGGGTGTAAAACATGGGTTATCCTAATGCCTCTTATCATGTAGTAAATCTAACTACACGAATGTAGTCTCACTTGTGGATTTGGGATGGTCACTAACGCAAGTTCTAGAATCTAATTACTACCGGTACACACACAAGCACCAACAATGAATGCTTTTCCTAACAATTCTAGGGGCGAACCTCACATATTTGGGGGAAAATTTTTGAGTGGTACGGTTTTTGTGCTAGTAATACAACTCCTATCCATGAGACGCTTATTATGCCTAAAGTTTCACTCCTATATGTTGTAAAAAATTTTAAATTTGGCGCTAAAATTGCCCTAACAAATATTTCTCTCAGTTTTATTACACATCTACCATTAAACAAAACAAAAATCAAGCGTAATAGCATTTTCTAAGGTGTCTTCATTTACCCCCTTACACTTAAACCGAACATTGTCCCCAATGTTCACATAAAAGATGTAAAAGTAAAGAAAATGAAAGAATGAAACAAATACTCCCCTGATTCGTTTGATGTGGATCATGTGGTAACATGGTTAGATCTTCTTCCAAGATGATGTAAAAGTTCCAAGATCAAAGCGACGCCAAAAGCTTGATGTCATGAACTTGATTTCATGTTCATCTTCTTGTCCAATGTAACCTGTTAAACCTGAGAAAACAATCTAGGCAAACCTTGCGTAAAATCGGCGGCAAAATCTATATATGGATATAATGCTTGTGGAATGAAAGTTTTGTAGATTCCTGGAATTAAAGATGAAGTAATTTTTATAAACCGGCAGAAAAACTAAATTTTAAAAACTTTTTCTGGAATCAGTTTCTGATGCCGTCAGCTTTTAAAGGCTGACGCCGTCAGAATTGATGTGACAAAATTCTTATATTTAGTTTCCGGAAAATTTCTGGAAAAACAATTACCTTAATTCCTGGAATCCTGCAAAATTTCATTATGACTCGATACAAGCGTTTGACTCAAACAAATACTAATATGTATGTTCATTTTATATTACTACAATTCATGTCCAATTCGTTCTTTATAAACAAATTTAGATTTCCCTTACACTTATCTTTTGCAAAATACCTTTATATGTAGTTAAGACGAAGTTAAAAACAAAATAAAGCATTTTCACAAAGCAATTTGAAACATGAATTATTAGAAATAAAAATAAAACATACATACGGAAACAAATAAAATCAAATAAACAAACAAACAAAACTAATAAAGCTTGGGTTGCCTCCCAAGAAGCGCTTTTCTTTATGAACGAGTCTTGTAGCTAGACTCAAAGTCACTCTATCCTACGTAGGTGAGTTCCGCATCGAGGAGATCCTTAGGTTTAATTTTGGTTTGGAGTTCTCTATTGGTGCGTTTTGTGAGATATGTCCTCTCAAACTTCTCTCCATCCGGATCATATAATGTCATCTTTATGTGCCATGATCCATCTCCTTCCTTAGGTGGCTTTTTCTAATCCCATTTATGTTTATCATCCTCGCTTTCCCACTTGTTCATTGCTAGGTTGATTGGCAAAACTCCTAGGAAGTCAGTCATCTTTCTAAAAACTAGGGGGTCTTCAAAGGGGTCTAATTCGGTGTCCCTAGCCAAAAGTTGCTCTACCGTATGTGTTCGGTTCACAAAGTCATCTTCTAGGTAGAATGGGCGTTGGGGTCCTATGAAGTCTCCTTCTAACCATGGTCCGTATCTAGAGGGTCTCCTATTAACATTTGTTGGTTCCTCAAGGGTGTCATAGGCGTGTTTCTTAACATCATATACCGACCAAGTTTCTCCTTCTCCTACCGCTATCTTAGATTCCTTACAATCAATCATAGCACTTACTGTAGGACCGTGTATAACAACTTATTTCATGAATTATTTAGCTTATTCTTGAGAGAGAAATAGAGAGATGTAGAGAGAGAGAGAGAGTGGGAGGATCACTATGTGTAAAATAAAAGCTTGTGTTATTCCAATATGATCAACCCCCTCAAAGTGAGGTTATACAATACCTTATATAGGTGCGAAGTCTAGGGCTTTTGATCTTTTACATATTTGGCCCTTAGACTTTCTAGTAATTGATAAATGAACATATAACTTCCTAAAACACTTTCTAACGCAACCTATTACACGATTCAAGAATATAATGACCGACACTTCATAATATAAAAATACAATGCTAACACTTGCGGTGGCTAGAAATCCTCTTCCTATCAACAAAGGGCAGGTGGGGTCGCTAACCATGTCGAGGACGTGGAAATCGGCTAAAATTGTTGATTTCCCTATGTGTACTACCACATCCTTTACTACTCCAACTGGGTATGCTACACTCTCATCCGCTAAACCTATTATTACCTCAGTTTCTTCTAGCTTTCCTAGTTTGAGGGTGGTATAAAGAGGTAGTGGAAGTAAGTTAAGGCTTGATCCAAGATCGGCTAATGTGTCATAAGCCTCCGAATTACCGTTCTTGCAAGATAGGACAAATAAGCCCGGGTCATCTAATTTCTTAGGTAACTTGTTTCGAACGAAGGCGGTCCCCTTGTCGCCTAACTTGAACTTCTTCTCATATTTTTCCAAGAGGGCATTATAGTAGGGAGCTCGTGCCAAAACATCAATAACCGGACATTCAAGGTGGAGTTCCTCGAATTCTTCATCAAGGTTTTGAATGGGTGGTGTTTCAACTATGTTGTTGACCAATTTAGTGTTGGATATCCTACTCTCGTGGTCTTTTTGAGGGATTTGGGTTTGTTTGAAACACGTGCTCATGGCATTGACCGAATAGTATTGTGGGCAAGAACTAGGAGACGAAACCGAAAAAATGGAGTTAACGTTTAGTTTCGGGTTCTTGACCGTGTCGCTTGGGATGGCTCCCATCTCTCGGTCATTGAGAACTTTCAACAAGGTGTCGATCTTATTGGTCATCTCGTTTTGCCTTTGTTTGAAATCTGTAGGATAATAATCAAGTCACAAACATGAAGCACAAGTGGTTGTGTTGGCGTATGAATAGGAGTAGAATAGAAAGAAAGAAAAATGTGAACCTTGGGAGGATGAGAGAAAAACTAGAAAGGTTAGATTAAGTGAATAAAGGTCCAACCCTCTCCACATGTGGAGAGGGGTATTTATACTAAGCTACAAAGAAACATAAAAACGCGCACACCCGGGCTGTGGATCAGGCATACAGTGGGTAAAGACCCGTCCTTCTTCCACGATGTTACTTAGACTAAACTAATATCTAACTAACTAATAAACTAACTACGAGCTAACTTAAATGCTATTACATC
>LBNU01015347.1:51737-75020 GCA_014162995.1 Artemisia annua
TAGAGTGAACAGAGATACTAGTTGGAGTAAAGATCCCTAAGACATGTCAGATGCTCGATTGGAATGGACAGCCTTTATGGATACTGAAAGGCGTGACATTGAATTTCCTGAAATTGCTGTCAATTACACGGATTGTTATCAAGGTCAGTTGTTTGAAATACTAATTATTAATGAGAATTGAATTGGATTGCGTTATTCACACTTCTTTTATGTCACCTATTCATTAGACTATTATCAGACCTCAAAAAACTAACGCGGAAAAGCCAAAGATATCGTGTTTTTGTGTATTATGACCGCTGCAGCGTATGGATACTCCCTTGGCGAAAACATCACAAAAACAACCTAAAAGCCCAAAAAAGAGCACCTGAGTAGTGGCAAAGAGTTTGAAAGAAGAACGCAAAGAAGCACATCGTACTCATGAAAACCGTGAAGAGTGAATTTAGAAGCTAAAAGTACAGAGAGACCAGAAGAGACACTTAATCAAAGCTCATTGATGATTATGAAGCTATAACTTCCTAAAATCCGAGCAAGTGATCACTTTTACATTATTGAAGATCTTTGGAAAGCTCGCCAACACATCACCTCAAAGTTACAAGGACTATAGTCGTATTTTAGAAAGTTTAGATAGTGTCGTATCTCTAGTTTATGCTTTGTATGAACAAAATTATAAAGACTAAGGGGCTAAGTGCAATATGTAAAACAAGGGATTAGTCACCTAGACTCCCTTAAATACCACCCCATGGCCTCATTTTAGTCTTGGGGTTAGTTTTGTGTAGTTTCTAGTTTTCATAGTCCTAGTTTATTTTCATGTTGTAGTGTAAGGTTTTAATACAAGCTTTTCATTTTCATGTCCAAGTCTTTTACTTTGCTTATTTCCTTGCTTATTTGCATCTCCTTTTCATCTTATTCAAGCTTCTTACTTCTATCTTGATTCAATATAAGCTTATATAAGTCTTGCACCACCTTTGCATGAGAAGAAATTTTCGTGCCTTATGATTATGACTTGAGCTTATTTGGGTTTTGCTAGCTTGTGGGAGCTTTTGTTTCGATTTGTTTTAGCTTATTTACAAGTTTTAAAGTCGTTATCTTTAGCTTTTTAATCTTTATTTTGAGTCTAAACTAGCTTTTCGTTTACAAGCCCTAGAAATATGTTTTGCTTATTTTGATTAGTTGTGTTTTCTATAGCTTATTTTGAGTATTGGTCTTGCTTAATATTGGGTTTAAATAAGTTTTCATTAAGTTTTTATAAAAGTTTCACGTAAAATTATATCCAGTAGGTCATTAGGGTTTACTAGCGAGTTTGGAGTCTATTAGGGTTTAGTAGCGAGTATGGTCCTATTTACATAGCGAGTATGCTATTTAATTTTGGCTAGCGAGTTTAATCTTGGCTAAGCCCTAGCGAGTATCATTTTTCATCTAGGTCTAGCGAGTTTGGTGTTTCCATACCTAGCGAGTTTACTTTTTATTTTCATTAGATAGCGAGTTTGTGTTTTTGTCCTAGGGTAGCGAGTTTCTTTTTCCATTTAGAATAGCGAGTTTAGTCCTAGCGAGTTTGTCCCTAGAACCCTAGCGAGTTTGTTTTTCTTTTAAACATAGCGAGTATCATTTCCTTAAGAGTGTAGCGAGTAGGGTTTTAGTTTTCCTAGCGAGTTTCATCATTATTTTGTCATAGCGAGTTTAGGTTTTTATTTTCTTTAAGTTTTCGAGTCTTAGTCTTTTATTGTCGTGTCTTGTTTATTTCTAAAGCCGAGCTAGGCTTATTTGCACTCCATCGTTCATCGAGTGGAGTTTACTTTATTTATTTCATACCGTTACTCTGTCGAATTTTCTTTTAAACCTTTTAACTTAGTTTAATTTTCTTTCGTTAATTAAATACAAAACAACAAAAACATTTTCTTTATTTCTTTCTTTCTTAGTTTATCTCTTTTATTTCTTTTTCGCTTTACATAGTCTCATGTTTTCTATTCTAGTTAAGCGTATTTCTTTTCTTACCGTCCTTTATTTCATTTAAATTTTATGCAAACCTTTCTTAGTATAACTAAAACAAAATCAAATCTTTTCAACCCATTCATCTCACATAACTCACGACTTGAGTGACTAGATCAATTTCAACGCTCGTTGGGACAACGATACCCGTGGTTCTTGCTTTCACTAGCCAAGAAACGGATTATCAGTGATCAAAGGATTCCAACGGTATTACGACTACTATCAGTCGAACCTTCCATTTGATGAAGGCGAAAGTAATCTACCCGAAAAGGTTTACAATGAAAGGGTGTACTCTACTGAAACAGGGGACTGCTCTAAGAACATCCCCCCCTGAAGAATCTAATCAGCACTTCAAGATAAATTGCACTAATCCGGAAAAAATACCAAAAGGGCGCGATTACTCGTTTAATGAATGGATTACGAAAAGGTTCGGTACCACAAACATCGAAAAGAAAACCAGATTAAAAGCATTTGTGGAATGGATGATCGATAGCTATTCTGACAAATCCAACGAGTCAAAGGAATATGATGACCCTCTCGAAAGGAGTTTTGAAAGATTTAAGTTAGAATTTGAAAGAGAGGTATTGCAACACCTTGACGAATATGAACTCAAGATAGGAATAAAAGGGTATATGCTCCAGGATATATGGGAAAAATGTGAAAGAACTTTCAAAAAAGGGAGGAAGNTATTCTGACAAATCCAACGAGTCAAAGGAATATGATGACCCTCTCGAAAGGAGTTTTGAAAGATTTAAGTTAGAATTTGAAAGAGAGGTATTGCAACACCTTGACGAATATGAACTCAAGATAGGAATAAAAGGGTATATGCTCCAGGATATATGGGAAAAATGTGAAAGAACTTTCAAAAAAGGGAGGAAGTTTTGGCATGACGTTGAATTAGAAGCTATGGAAGTTCATGAATGTCAATTAGAAGGACGAAGGTATGATCCCCCTAACGTACAAGTCGAAACTTTCAAGGTTCGAAAATACACTATGAATGGTGTAGGAAGTTTCATAAGTATCGATAAACCAATTGATAAACAGCTGCCAGTGGGAAGGATGAATGGAGAAAAGTTTAAAAATTTTATAAGAGAAGAAAGGCACACCCAACTTGGTGTGCAACCGGCCGACTAAGCATGGCAGTGAGTCTAACTTAAAGACTCGATAATAAACAAAAGTGCTCTTTCGGGAGACAACCCGAATTATCCTTTTCCTTTTATTTTCCTTTATTTTGTTGGTTTGGTATGTTTTGTACTAATAATTTGCAGGTACTAGAAGAAGCTTTACGGTGGGGAACTAATTTTTGGACTTTTGCACCAAGAAAAAATGCCCCCAGGACTTTGCTATGGCGTAGCTCCTACCATGACTACGCCGTAGCAACCCCCAGGCTTCATTCTGGAAATATTTAGCAACTACGGCGTTGCAACCCATTTCAGCTACGCCGTAGCTACCTTCTGAACCTTAAAAGCTTTTTATATTTACAAATCATTACTTAAACTTGTATTAGTTTTTAAATAAACTTTGTGGGTGTGTTCCCTGTAAACCTTCATGAGACTTCACTTGTCCACTTGGCACACCAAGTGGTTTAAAANCATTTCAGCTACGCCGTAGCTACCTTCTGAACCTTAAAAGCTTTTTATATTTACAAATCATTACTTAAACTTGTATTAGTTTTTAAATAAACTTTGTGGGTGTGTTCCCTGTAAACCTTCATGAGACTTCACTTGTCCACTTGGCACACCAAGTGGTTTAAAAGGCTTTTTGCATACGCTAAATGCAACCGTGATTCCTACGAAAGTGAGTTAGGTTTTTATTTTTATTTTTTAGGTTTTATGCTTTTGGTAGTTGTGTGATTTCAGGGAATTGAAGTTTGCTCATTAGGCGAAGCGAAGGCAAGTTTTTCAACATGATCCTTCTATCATTTTCAAGAGCGAATTTCAGGGACGTTCTCGTTCTAATTCTACTTTTCTTCTTTATTTTTTTTATGTACAAAAGGGACTTTGTACAACTTAAGTGGGGGGACGGGAATAGAATTATTTACTTGAACTTTATATTGCCCCATTTTTCTAGTTTATTTTGAAAAATTATGCCACCTTTAAAACTTTTGACATGTTTTTCCGAACCTAACTAGAATAGACCTTAGCCGAGCACATTAACCCTTAATACCATGGTGAGGTTTAGCCTATTTTTGTTTCCCCAGTTTTACCCCAAATCCACCAAAATTATGAGTGTGCCGGTAGTTTGTAAACTTTAGAACTTGGCTTTTACATCATTTTGAAACCATAGACGAGTAGTGTATTAAGATTTCTTGATACATTTGGAAGAAACTTTTTAAGAAGGCAATATTTTAGGATTATCACCCGAATAACCTTTATGTGTGTGTTTATCGATTAGTCACATTGACTATTCGAACCCCGTGTTAAACCCTTTGTTGCACTCACCTTTAGTGCAAGATACCCCCAGATACACCTTTTTGAGCCTATCCTTTCGTTTCTTACCCATATTACTGTTTCGACACACCTATACACCTTAGCCTACCGTGTAGTCTTAGTTTATGGTTGGGAAGTTGCCACTTCTTCTAGTTTGAGGTTCAAGTCAAGAGATTCAAGAATCACACCTACATTGAAGACAAATCATTGAAGATCATGAGAAAACCCACTATTTTACATGTATTGTTCGTCTCAAGTGGGGGTATATATTTATTGTATTAGTTATGAAAAAAAAAAGAAAAAAAATGTGAATTTCCGTATGTAGATATGTTATCTTTGGTGCAACCTTGTATAGCACCATAATATGAGCTTTGAAGGAATTAGTATCGAAGAGGCCACTTCGATCATATTTGAAGAATGAAGTTGTTGGTTCTTAATCGCCAACATGAAGACCAAGTGAGGTGCCCATCATGACGTCCTCTAATGGCACACACTTGTTACATGATCCAATTCTTGCGTTTTGAAGCTTGGACTTTGTATGAACGACAAGTGGTAGCAAATCGGTTATAGGCTAAGACTATTTGCTTTCCTTTTCATTTTACACCATTATTGTGCATCCCATGTCTTATCCTACCCTTTAGTTGTGAATGATGCTTAGGTGAAGGATTTGAGCAGTCATTGGTGTCTTGCCCGGCGTTCTGGTCATGTACCATTGCCTTTGTCGCCTTTGCCGTAGTATGTTAGTAACAACACTACACCCACAAGCCTTATATGTGCTCACCCAATATTGTCTTTAAAAATTGTTTCGTCCTTAGCTCTAGTGGTAGAGATTTGTGTAACTGCCAAGCCTATGATAGAATACATTCTATGACTGTGCGTTGAGTGACCACCCCGAAATTAACACTTAGATTCGGAGAGAGATGTGAGTGTTTGTTCCAATTTTGTGAGGTGTTCGGCTTTGATGTATTCTAGCATAGGAAGTTATTAAATTCATATTCTCCAGTTTCTTGGGGAATATCTTTTTGAAAATTATTCTAATAAGGTCTACTTGAGGGCAAGTAGAGTTCAAGTGGGGGGGATATTTGATGACGTCAAATTTACCCATGATTTAAGTGTTAATTTCCACCTAAAATGCTCATCTTTTCTATTCATATGAAGAATATATACTCTTATTTCTTCCTATTTTGGTTTCAGGGTAAAGATGAGTAAAAGAACGAACATACGCGGAAATGGAAGGACTTAAGAGCAAATTCGTGGAAATTATGGATTCTGCACAAGCTACGGCGTAGAGGTTCATCCACCTACGCTGTAGCAAGAGTTTATGAAGACTACGGCGTAGCCCAATCTTTGGCTACGACGTAGAGGTCCACTAAAGGTAACTACGGAGTAGCAACTCTCCACCTACGGCGTAGTCCCCAATTTGAGGCAGAGAAGAACTAACGAGGCCAAGGAAGAAGTTACGGCGTAGTAACCCTAGCAACTACGCCATAGAAGCATCCAAAGAAGAAACTACACCCGAAGCACTTGATCAAGCTATGGCGTAGTCCATATTTACAAAGGCTACGGCGTAGCAACTCAAATCAGCTACGCCATAGCAAAGTTGAGCCTATAAATACCAGCCCTAATTCCGAGTTTATTCATTCACTTTTCACCACACAAAAGTTGGGAGAAACTCAGGGAGCAGGAGGAACGAAGTTCTAGCCTCATCGAAGTCATTTCCAAGGGAGGATTCACACAACAATCATAAGTTTATCAATTCCTTTGTCTTGTATTCGATTCATGTTTAGATTTGTATTAACTCAACATTCTTTTACTGCAATTATGAATATGAGTGGCTAAACACCTCTTGGTGTTAGCCTAGTTATGAAATTGTTATTGTTGTGATTTAGTTTTCTATGCATCTATTGTCTATTGTTTGTATACTTTCATGGCGAGTCTTAGGACACTCTAGTTCCCATAGTGTTTAGCATTGGTTGTTCCTTACAGGCTTGTGGAATTAACCCTAGGAAGCAAGCCGATAGGGATGTGACTTGGCAATAGCAATATCACCATACATGTGCGAATTAACCCTAGGACCAACTACCAATGTTATACGCTTAACGGAATTAGAGGGGTGTAAGATCTGACCATGTCGCATCCGCTAGACTTGTCCATGTTAGTAGAGGCACTTAATTACTCTTACATCTTCGACCGATGAACCCACGGCTTTACAATAGTTGTGGATAGGAGAAGGTGTAAGATAGATCTAGGTCATTTAACCCTCTGATCCGAAATGAATTTAACCCCCAGACGATATGATAGGATGCATTTATAGAAAACTAATCACAATATTAACAAGATTAGTAATTAGGTTAGCACTATCTCTCTCTATTGATCTCCTTTCACTTATTTACTTGCTTTGTTATTTACTTTCATTAGTTAATTAATCTTTTAAATCATAAAACCCCTTTTACACGTGACACTAAACTTAGATAATTTCCACACACTTAGCTCTTGGGACGACCTCGGCTTTACCAACTAGCTATACCATACACGACCGGGTACACTGCCTGTTAGTGCATTAGGTAGACCTTAGGTAGACGAGACACATTATAAATATTAAAACCTGGTCGGTAAAACCTGCATCAATAGCCGTTAAGAATTGGCCGTATCCTACAAATCCTACCGAGATACGACAATTTTTAGGATTAGCGGGCTATTATCGAAGGTTTATTGAGGGATTTTAAAAAATTGCTAAACCTTTGACTAAGTTAACCCAGAAAAATAGGAAATTTATCTGGGGAAAAGACCAAGAGATAGCTTTTCAAATTTTGAAGAGAAAGTTGTGTGAAGCTCCAATCTTAGCATTACCAGAGGGAAACAACGATTTCATTGTTTACTGTGATGCTTCGCGTCAAGGTCTTGGAGCTGTATTGATGCAAAGAGATAAAGTAATCGCTTATGCATCAAGACAACTCAAACCGCATGAGGAAAATTACACTACACATGATATAGAATTAAAAGCAGTAGTGTTCTCTCTAAGAATATGGAGACATTATCTGTATGGCACCAAGTGTACGGTTTNCAATCTTAGCATTACCAGAGGGAAACAACGATTTCATTGTTTACTGTGATGCTTCGCGTCAAGGTCTTGGAGCTGTATTGATGCAAAGAGATAAAGTAATCGCTTATGCATCAAGACAACTCAAACCGCATGAGGAAAATTACACTACACATGATATAGAATTAAAAGCAGTAGTGTTCTCTCTAAGAATATGGAGACATTATCTGTATGGCACCAAGTGTACGGTTTTCACCAATTACAAAAGCCTACAAAATATTCTTAATCAAAAGGAGTTGAACATGAGACAACGTCGATGGATAGAACTACTCGCTGATAATGATTGTGAGATTCATTACCACCCTGGCAAAGCAAATGTAGTAGCAGATGCTTTGAGCTATAAGGAACGAATCCAACCACTTAGGGTTAGGTCATTAGTTATGACTCTTCATTCAGATTTACCATCTAGAATACTCAAAGCCCAAAATGAAGCACTCGAAAAGACAGATCGTAAAATTGAGAAATTACGAGGGATGGATAAGGCTTTTGAGATACGTTCAGATGGAACTCGTTGTATTAAGGGTCGGAGATGGTTACCGTATCATGGTAATTTAAGGAACGTAATAATGCACAAGTCCCATAAATCTAAGTATTCCATACACCCAGGTTCTGATAAGATGTATCAGGATCTGAAGAAACACTATTGGTGGCCCGACATGAAAGCATCCATTGCTAGATATGTGGGCAACTGTTTAACATGTTCTAGGGTAAAGGCTGAATGTCAAAAGGCATCCGGTTTATTGGTATAGCCTGAGATTCCCGTTTGGAAGTGGGAAATAATTACGATGGATTTTATCACTAAACTACCTAGAACATCCAATGGGCATGATACTATTTGGGTAATAGTAGTCGCCTTACGAAATCAGCTCATTTCATTACTATACGAGAAACGATGATATGGAAACCCTTGCTAGGTTGTACTTCAAGGAGATAGTTTCCCGACATGAAGTGCCAATATCGATCATATCGGATCGTGATTCTCGTTTCACATCAAGATTTTGGCAATCTATGCAAAAGGCCTTAGGTACTCAGATAGACATGAGTACGACATATCATCCGCAAACCGACGGTCAAATTGAAAGAACTATCCAAACACTCGAAGATATGCTTCGAGCGTATGTGATAGATTTTGGAAAAGGATGGGAGAAACACTTACCGTTGATAGAATTCTCGTATAACAATAGTTATCATGTTAGTATTAAGGCAGCACCGTATGAAGCACTTTATGAGAGAAAGTGCAGATCCCCTGTCTGCTGGGCCGAAGTTAGAGAAGTTCAACTTACGGGTCCAGAGATAATCCATGAGACAAATGAGAAAATTGTTCAAATCCGACAACGCTTACAAGCCGCTAGGGATCGGCAAAAGAGTTATGCCGATGTAAGACGTAAGACTTTAGAATTTCAAGTCGGAGATAAGGTTATGTTGAAAGTTTCACCTAGGAAAGGTGTCTTTCATCTCGGAAAGCAAGGAAAGCTTAGTCCGAGATATATTAGACCATTTAAGGTTTTAGAATGAATTGGTCCAGTGGCATACCGACTTGAGTTGCCGGATGAACTAAGTAATATACATGACACGTTTCACGTCTCGAATCTTAAGAAATGTTTATCGGATGAATCACTTATCGTTCCTACGAAAGAGCTTCAATTGGATGATAAGCTCAATCTCACAGAGGAACCAATCGAAATCATGGACCGAGAGGTCAAAAATCTAAAACATCACCGGATTCCTATCGTCAAGGTACGCTGGGACTCTGAGAGAGGACCAGAGTATATTTGGGAATGAGAGGATCAAATCCGTGCTAAATATCCCCATCTATTCTCACCCTCAACGACTAACATTAAATAAATCTCGGGACGAGATTTTCTTTTAGGATGGGAGACTGTAGCAACCCACTAACTTCCCCTTAAGTTAGCAAAGCCTTACTAACTTAACATAGGCCTTCACTAAGCACAAACTAGGTTAGAAATGCCTATAGCTATTTCTCGAGTAAAAATTTTGCCTTACTATACCACTATTGCCTATATAACTTCTAGACAAGCTCACGTATCCACCTATGCCAACCACTACTATGTTTACTTGATGTAAACATCCCTGTATGTCAAGTCTAGGTTTTAAACATAATTTCACTAAGTAAACTACCACTCTAGTATACTATACTTACCAGAAAACCCTAATTGCACCTATGTGTTTACGGTTAGCTTTAAAACCCTAATTGCTTATCTGAACTAGCTTGAAAGTGTTCAAGGCTTAGGTATAAGTTACATTAGTAACTTTAGGTTATATTAGACTCCCTAGAACATAGTACAACTCCCTAGAACTCAGGTACAAGTTCTTTAAGCGCAAAACCCTAACTAGGTCATAACTTCCCGGAAACTAGGTTTAACTTTCCCAAATCTTTACCATAAGCTACCATCACTTAGTACAAGCCTCATAGGACTTAATATTAGTCACTAAACACTCATAGGACACCAAATTAGGCACTAAACCCTAGGCAAAACCCTAAACTCTTTCTAGTCAAAACTAGGTTAAAACTAAACCTAAAAGCCTAAAACTAGTTACCAAACACCTCTAAACTACCAAGCAAGCACCCTAGCACCTTCCCCTAACCAAGCTAGCACCCTAGATTCTCTAAGCCCCAAAGCAAGGAGGTGCATCACCTCCTTGTCACCACCTTCTTCCCCACGGCAAACCCTAGCCACAACCGGCCTAGGCAGCCCCCTAGCTACACGATAGCTCACCTTAGTCACCCTTTAGACCTTCCACACCACCGTCTAGCCTTGCTTACTCAGCCATCTCCCTCCTCGACACCTAGCTCAATCTTTCTTGCTCGCTACTCCTCTCGACCCTATAAATACCCCACGAATCCACACCATTTCATTCCACACCTCCCCTCTCTTCTTCACCTAAACATTTCTGTAGTCTAAGACCCTTAGAACCTTTAGAAGTCGATTAGTGAAGCTCTTGAGCCTTGTCGAGTTGAGTTTTGGCCGAGAAAACCCTAACTAGCCACGTTAAGCCTTGCACGACCTAGGTAAGCCTCACTCTTGATCCTAGTAGCCTTAGTACTGATATAGGACTCCTAGGAAATGCCTTAGAACCCTTAGGATAGCCTTGAACCTTTCCTTTTAGAAGTTTTCATTTAGAAACCCTAGAAATAGATAATTAGATGTTTATATACTAAATTGCTATATTATGTGCTATAATATGAATTAGATGACCTATTTGAACATATATTAGCTAAACATAAGCTAGGAAATTTAGTTGTTTTATAAAAATATAGTTTACTCAAAAGGGTATATATTCCAAATTCCTGAAACTATAGAGTCTAGGGATTATTTTTGACATTTCTTAGAAGTTATAAGTACAAGGACCCTTTTTGTAAAGTTCTATAACTTTAGGATAGAAAGTAAAATAAGTTATAAACATAAAAGGAGTAGTTTTACAAATATTATAAAGTTAAGGGTAAAAGGGTAAATAATAAAAGTTAATATAGTTTAAGGACCATTTTTGTCATTTCTCTAAAATATATAAACATAGGGACTAAATGTGCAAAAGATAGAAAGTTATATGCTTAAATGTTATAAGTTTATAAGTATAGGGTAGAAAGTGTAAATATATAAGTTAAGGGTAAAAGGGTAAATAATAAAAGTTAATATAGTTTAAGGACCATTTTTGTCATTTCTCTAAAATATATAAACATAGGGACTAAATGTGCAAAAGATAGAAAGTTATATGCTTAAATGTTATAAGTTTATAAGTATAGGGTAGAAAGTGTAAATATATAAACTTGAAGGGTATAAACGGACTATTTTCATATAAGTATAAAATGTATTTTAAGTTAGAAGCATAACACAATACTAGGGAGCTTCATTTGAGGAGTATCATGTGGATATTTCGTTTTGACGAGTTTGCTGGGTTTACGATTTAAAGTGCCCTGACTCCTCAAACGATTATTGCATATACTTCTGAATTATGATGGCCCGAATGGTGTTATGTTATAACTAAACCTAGTAACAACATAACTCAATAATAGGGAGCTTCGTGTGAGGAGTATTAACTTCTGAATTATGATGGCCCGAACGGTATTATGTTAATAACATAATACAATAGTAGGGAGCTTCATGTGAGGAGTCTTATATGTTAGGAATTCAATCATTCATATTAAAGATTCGGTCACCCCGTGTATAGTTTAGCATTATGTAGCCCGTAGTATTTATCATTAGTTAGTAATAGTTAAGTAACATCGTGGATGAAGGACGGGTCTTTACCCACTGTATACCCGATCCACAGCCCGAGTGAAGGGCGTTTTGTAATAACTATAAATACCCCTTCCCTATCAAGGAAGGGGTTGGACCTTCTCATTTTACCTAAGCTAATATACTAACATTTTCTCTCAAGGTTCCATCTCACTTTCTCTCTCTAACATCTCTCTAAATTTTCTTCTACTAATTCGATCCATATCACAAGAACTAAGCTTGGTTATGTATTAGAGTATCTTACAATTGGTATCAAGAGCCATGGTTTCATCCTAGGGATTGTTTGTGCTGGAATTTGGTAGTTGGTTTTGTGACTTTTTTGTGGTTCGATTGGTTTTAGTAGAAAACACCTTGGTTTGATCTTGTTAGTGATTTATCTTGTGATATTGTTGTACTTTCATGTTTAGAGGTGTTAGAGACTCTTAGTTTTTCATTTGGGTTGGTTGAATCAATCGTTGGTTTGGTGTTTGATGCTTATTTTAGTGAGCTTCTTATTAGAGATTTGCTTCTTGGTGCTATTTTCTTCGTGGAGAGTTGCTTAATTGTTGGTAGTGATTTGGTTAGTTCTGGTAGAGAGTTGCTTGTTTTACTATATTTTGAAAAGAAGACAAAATCACTAGAAAGCGACCTTTTTGTCCAGAAGTGTTTAGAGAGTTTCTCAGTTAGAGAGTTACTTAGTTATTGTTTAGAGAGTTGCTCAGTTAGGGAGTTGCTCAGTTATTGCATCTACTAGAGATTTGCTCAGTTAGAGACTTGCTCAGTTAGAGGTTTGCTCTGTTAGAGGTTTGCTCAGTTAGAGAGTTGCTCAGTTAGAGGTTTGCTCAGTTAGAGAGTTTGGTTCTAGCGAGTTGGTTCTAGCGAGTTGGTTCTAGAGATTTGGTTCTAGCGAGTTGGTTCTAGCGAGTTGGTTCTAGCGATTTGGTTCTAGTGATTTGGTTCTAGCGAGTTGGTTCCAGAGAGTTGGTTCTAGAGAGTTGGTTATAGATATTTGGTTCCAGAGAGTTGGTTCTAGAGAGTTGGTTCCAGAGAGTTGGTTCTAGAGAGTTGGTTCTAGAGAGTTGGTTCCAGAGAGTTGGTTCTAGAGATTTGGTTCTCAGCGATTTGGTTCTCAGCGATTTGGTTTTTAGCGATTTGTCCCTTGCGATTTGCCAAAGTTGCAGTTTGACCAAAGTTGACTTTTTACGTCAAAACTTCAAACGGCAATAACTTTTGAACCGTAACTCCGTTTTCAGCAAAATACCTGTCAAAACGATCGGAACAGCCTGAATATTGTGAGGTTTCACTATGAAGTCATGAAACGAATTTTTGGAGGCCCAAATCACCTCCGAAGTAAAGTTATTGAGGTTTAAAGTTTTCAGACCATAATTTCACTATTGCAACTTGCATCAACCGAAGTTGAATAGTTCTGTGATTTGAGAATTGTTGCGATTTGAGTTGTTGCAACTTGTCCAATTACAATCTGACATTGCAAGTTGATTCCTGCAATTTGACAAATTGTGATTTGACTTGGTGTGATTTGACTTGTTGTGACTTGACTTAAATAACTTACTGTACCTTGCAAGGTTTATCATCTCACACTCAATCACTAAAGTACTCAGTATCATTTCACGGTTTCTTCTTGATTTTGTAAAATCCCGCGAAAGAATCTATTTCTCGGTTTAAATCATAGAAGTCTAAAATCCCGTGCACGTCCACATCATGTCAAATTCTTCAGATTCAGTCATACCTGAGATACTCAAATTGTACGACATGATCAATGAACATAAGAGTTCCAACCCTTAACAATAAATTAACGTGTTTGAGTCTGATAATGCTGCAATGGAATCTTCGTGCTCGAATTCTCAAGAGAATGAACTTCATCAGCCAATTTAATTNCGAATCTTGCAATTCAGTCGAGCCAAAACTTTCTAGGTGAATTTTCTGAAGGTAGATCTATGGCTGCATTCTGCGTAATCAACAACCAACTCCAATCGTTCATTGATTCGCGATTCACTGAGGAGTATGATCATGAGAGTCAAATGACAAAATTGTGCTTTGTTAATTACACGGGAATCGAAGTTGACATGTTCAGAGTCACACTACTCCAACACATGTGTAATGTTAAGGAGTACATTGAGGAAAGAGCACAACACAAACTTAAGTATGAAGACAAGGTGAAGGCATGTCGGGTGCAATCAAGTGATGGTATTGTGGATTCTGGTAAAGAATCAGATGTTTAGTCAGTTATCATTGAAGGCAGAGGATCAGAGACTGATAAGCTTACCACTACCAACATCTCAATGACTCTTATTACACATGATAAGGCTGCATATATAAGACTGGAAAAAGAATAGGTGTCATGTGCTGAGGTACTCAAACCGTATAAAAGGATTGATGAATCAAAGATTCCCAACGAACTACATCAGACTAATGTTGTTAAGTCAGATGATGTTGAATTGGAAAACAACGATGTTATCCCAATTGAACAACATATGAAGCACAACAAAGAATCTGATGTACCTAGTGGAGCATCTTCTGGTATATGTGATGATAATATGATGCATGAACAAAAGATTCCTAACAAAGTACAACAAACAAACGTTATGGAATCAGATACTGCTGATATGTGAAATTGTAATGTTATCCCATATGAACAATATATGAGACACAACGATGAGTCTATTGTACCAAGTAGTGCATCTTCTGTTCTAAGTGATGATTATGTGTTGCATGAGAACACTGCCTTTATCCCTGATGACTCATTGACCACTAGACTTAATATCCTTAAAGAATAGGTGACCATATATGAACAACAAGCAAAATTTGAGCTAACCGAACGTGAGCAGAAAATGGGTTGGCAAATGTGTACATTCATAACAGAACGTAACTTAAGGGAAGAAACATTAAAAAAAGGAGTTATATTCTTTACAAAAACAACTTGATCAGTCTGTTAAGCGAGAACAGGAGATCCAGGAAAGTGTAATTACACGGAAAGATGATTTCAAAGAAAAAGAAACAAAACTCTTAAATGATTTTTCCAGACTTAAAACATTAAAGAATAAGCTTGAAAACAAGTTATACACACAAGGCCAAACCATTCAAACTGCTCAAATGATTCAAAAGAATAAAAAGTTGTGTGATGAAAACAGTGAAAAGGATGCAGGTGAACCTAAATCAGATTGCCTTAGAAGCATTAGAGTTGCCCAACCTGCATTATATGATGCAAATGTTATGCATAAGCCTGGTCATGCCCCTCCTGATGTGTCATCTTTTGAGGAAAGTAATGAGATTGAAGTAATAAATAGAGAGAGATTAGCTGAAAAAATGAAGAATCCATTAAAAAACGTGTTTTAATCAAACCTCATGATTATTATAAGGAGAACATGTTAACTGTTTTTGCACCTCAAACTAAGCTGACCCCAGAGCAAATATTTTGGTCTTTAGACATGGAAAAGAGAAAAGCTGAAGCACTTAATGAAAAAAATCCACCCCTTAGGAAAATTGCTCCTGCAAGGATGTACCCTCCCAATACACCAATGCATTTAGTGCCTTTAACTCTTCCCACAAAATGTAATACTCTTATCAGTATCTACGTTCTCTGTCAAATGTTTGCCGATTTTGATAAAACATGTAAAAAGAGAATTACACCAACGGGGATTACTGAAGGGGAAAGGGGATTTGAACAAACAAAAGAGTGCTACTTAACTGAGGTTATGCCATTTTTTAAACCCATCAGAGAACATTTTGAGGGTATGCAAAAAACCCTTGAAACTGAATTGAAAGAAATGAAAGAAGTGTTTAAAAATGTGGAAAACGATGGAAAACAAATTGCAATTGATCTTAAATGCTGTGAAATTGAAAAGAAAAACATTCTCATCACGAATGAGTATTTGATTGCTAGATGTATTGCACAAGATGTATTTTATACTGCTACTAATTCTGCATTATCTGTTTGTCAATTTCATGAGATGTCTATTGCATTGAATGTTTTCCAGAATCGTGTTGTTGAGCTATAGGGGGAGAATTTAATATTGCATGAAAAAATTCAAAACAATGACCATGATAACATAGTTAGGTATTTTTCAAAACTAGAGGTTGATAATCTTAATTTGCAATTAAAGTATCAGCATTTAGAAGAAAGAATTAAAATCTCAAATGCCAAGACATCTTCAGATGCTCCTGAATTTGATGCATATTTTGAAGTAGCCAAATGTGATGAAAAAATTCAAGCTCACACTAACACGATTCGAAAATTGAGGGCCCAAATTGCCCAATTAAAGTCAAACAAGAGTGATGTGATTGGCACCCATAAACCACAGTCTATAGATTCTCAGAATTTTCAATTTCAAGATACTATCAATAAATTGCAACATGAAAATGATTGGTTTCAAGCTGAAAATTCGAAAGTTAAATAGCACTGCAAAGAGTTATATGATTCAATTAAGATCACACGTGATAAAAACAATGAAAAGATAACTTCTTTGCTTAAAGAGATTGAGAATCTAAAGACTCAGATGAAAGGGAAAATGCCAATCATCACCAGTGATATGGTTGTTCCAAAGGTTTCTGCTGTTAGAAAATATGATGTTGATGCTATTAATATCCCACTTTGTGACAACTCGGAAAATTTCTGACTTGTCATAATCTAATAAACAACGAATTATTTGGAGTTTATAATTCTCTTGAGGAAACTAGACATATTTATAGTCAATTTTATCAGAAATAATATTCTGAGAACAATGACGTAATTCCCGTATCGTGAATCTATCGTTTGCTAACTCTAACTAGCCCCGAATCGCTAAATACCACAAGATAACCTAAACTACAATAATAGTGCCTGCAGTTGAAGTTACACCGCCGTCCCCTGACTTTCATCACTTTACAAAAATGGTCCCTGGTAATTTATACATTCGGCCCCTAGGGCTTTGCTATATAAATACCACACATGTATCACATTTAGGGTTTCATAACCCCTCCTCCATATTGGAGCCGCCACCATTTCCATCTCTTCCGACCAAATTCCGGCCATTTGTGCTGCCACCGCCGGCCACCTCCTCTCACCGACACCACTATCTTGTACATCTTCATCTCCCCGAGCTTTTGGTGTATATCACGCGCCATCTAACACGCCCAAACACACTTTTCAGTCGAGTTTTATCCTCGTATCACCACCACCATGACTTTCACTACATGTTTTTGATTAACTCGAAGACCTAGATAGGTTATCTCACCGTTTTTGAGGTGTTTGTGCCTATGTTCGATCCTCTAACTTTAGGGATTCGAGAGTTTCACATAATAACGAAAATAAAATAAATAAAACAAGCTTAATATTAGTGTTAGTATCATTGGTTGTGTAGTTGTTGTGTTGGGTGTCGAATGGGGTCACGGTCGTAGGATTGGAACCCCACAGCCCACGCTTGTTTATTCTCGTCGAGTCAAGATTTGTGGTCCTTGTTGTGTCATGATGATATGTCGAGTCGTTGTTTTGTGTTGAGTCGAGTTGTGGTTTTAATTTGTAGTTGGAGTTGTCAGATCAGAATGGGGTCTCGATTTGGATTGTGATGTGGATTTGGTATTCATGGTGATAGACGAGAATAGGATTGGATTTGGAGTGGTTGGGTCTGAATTCTGTGGTCATGTCATTGTTGTTATTCGGGTGGTGTTGTTCTTGTTGTCATTATGTTGTTATTATCGAGGGTCCGTTTGGATGTGTTGTTCTGGCCGAGAATAGGAGCCGAGACCGTTAGGGTCTTGGCATAGTTATTGTTGTGTTGTTGATTTTGTTGTTATTGGTATTGTGGTGATTAGAATGACGGGGAGTAGGAATGGGTTATTGTTGAAGTTGTGATTGCGGCAAATAGATATTAGGTGGATATGTTTATATGTTTGTGTGATTTGAGCCAAGTCGAGGCTCGCCGAGGCTTTGTAGTCTCATGCGGCCTTGACGAGCCGAAAGTGACATTAGATTATTACTTAGACTATATTGTTGACTTGTTGACCCGGCGATAAAGTGAACTTGAAACGGGGAATAACTTGTAAAAGATAATTATAATTGGACGCTAAAATGACACATGTATATATATCTAAGTTAACTATAAATATTAAGTCACGAGTGAAAACTTGTTACTTAATACATATGAGTTAACGATAAGTATTGAAATGACCATAAAGGCGTTATATAATATTTTCTAGCTAATAAGAAATATTAAGTAACGTTAAGACATTAATTAGTATTTCTAAATTAAAAAGAAAATATTAAATAACGATAAAGACGTTATTTAATACTTAATGTAAATAATAAAGTAAACGATACTAAATGAAAATACGGATGGGTTATTAATCGTTTCGAGGGCACGTTTATCGAAACTTACCCTTTAGGAGATATCGAGGTTCGTGTTAGTGTGTGTCGAGTTACGGATTGGTTAACATTAATATAATCTTCCGACATGGTTAACGGACTAATTGGGTTACTAAATCCAATTAGGGTTTAACAAACATGTCGCGGGAGAATATTAATAGGTGACCCATCCTACGACTTACCGTCTCCTTACTAGGTATGAGTTAACTTTAGGTTAACAAGTGTATTGAAGGAATTGCTGAATTATCGTATTAGCAAATACGATTAATATCCAATAATTCATACAATTTCCCTTGTTAAACTTTTGGTTACTCGAGGTTGACTTTGACCATAAGGTTGATTTAGTGGCCATTTAAGTGTGATTGCTTTGGATGGATTATGTAGTTTGACATGAGTGTTTTGTAGCAAGTTTTATCATGTTTCTTGTCGATGTCGTCTGTTATTATCTCTTGGCGTGCGTACATTGTTTAGTCTTTGACGTAAGTTCACTCGAGTCTTTGTCGTGTCCTCACTACATACACAATGATACCAAACACAAACACTAATAAATGGATAAAGGAAGATTTGGAGATATAAGATTTGGGTATTATTTGGGAATAGTTATCTTTGGAGGATTTAGTTCATTGCTGAGGATTTGTTATTAAGATTAGCCTTGCGTATAGAAGACCGCGCCGTTTCTTACCGATGTACCGCCTTCTTGATGCTGTTGTGATTTGCTAGATGCCAGTTGTGTCCGTCGTGTATTATTTCATTGGTATGGTCCAGGTGAGTTCATAGCCCCTGTTTTATTGTTTTCTATTCTTTGAGGGAGAATACATGCTCTTCGATATTCTCTTCATTATCTCTTGGACCATTTGGTCATTTCTTTGGTGTTGTGATGATATTGGTTTTGTTATGGATTGTCGTGTTTATATTATGATTATGATTATGTTATGATATGGTTTGTGGATGGAGTATGCGACTGCTGTGTAGTACTATCTACATCCTGCAGGTGTATGATAGGATGACTACTAGTGCGGTATTAGCTATAGTGTGCACCTATAGGATTTTTTCTGATTGTTATGGTATGCGTTGGTATAGAGTTATCGTTATGTCTTAGATTTCGTTACGTTGTGTATTGTTTTGTGTCTAAATTCTATAGACTCACCAGCGTAAGCTGGTCTGTTTTAGCATGTATTCTCAGGTTTATCGCATTAGCTTAATTCTGGAGGCACTTGGCAAGGGGCACGGTCATAGAAGACTCTGATAACTAATTGAGACCGCTTTAACTAAACTATGGGCCTATTTCCGCACTATACTTATATCATGTAAACTATATGGTTTTGGTAACAACTTTTATTCTAATAAATGAAATAAAAACCATTCTTTGTACCTTATGTTGTGATACCAATTTCGTAGCACCCCAATGCATGTATGCTTCCGCTGGACCCGATTTTGGGGGTGTTACAGATTGGTATCAGAGACAAGGTTATAGAGAATTGGGAAATTCTAAAACCCAAACTATAACCACCTTTATGAAAACCTTATTCTATGACCGCCACGTGCCTTCCTGCCAAGCCGCCGCTTCTCTGGTAATTCTGTTTATTTTTTTATTTGGTTAGTGTCTAATGATCTATTTTCCGATATACGAGTCTATCTTGTGGATGATTTAAATCCACCAATGGTCACTACTCACCATAAGTATTTCTATATACTTATGCACACACCGTACCTATCGTAGAATTACGCAATCCCTTGCGTAATCTCATCTCTGAATCTCGATTCTATACATTCGTCGTAGTCTTGGGAATGATTTTGGGATATAAAGGACATACTACTAGTATAACTAAGCTGGGTATTTAAAAATTCATTGAACCTCGGGTGAGTATAGACTGATCACCTATATTCAACCAGGGACAGTTAGACATGGCCTGATCAACTATAGTCTAAGCTAATCCAATGATAACCGGGTTAGAGTATGATGTTAGGAATGATGGGTTTTGCGTCAGTTCACGGTTAGTGAATATCACCAAAGCCTGCACTTATACACGACACACTAGCATCACAACACCGCATGAATCGTAATGCTTCTGGAGCCGCTAAACGTTCTCGTTTATGTGGAATTCATGCTTGTCGTCGTCGACCGTAGTTCGCCTAGAATCGGGCTAGACCCGATTGGCACCACTGACATCCGAGTAGCTTATCGTCATAAGCCACGTCGATCCTATTGGAATAATTGGACTTAGTTTCGGTTATTATTGGATTGGTTTAAATTTCGATTGGATTTGGTTTAGACTATCCTTGGGTTTGGATTAAGTTATCATTGGAATTGGCTTAAGCTGTGATTAGAATTGGCTTAGGCTATGATCTGATTTGGTTTAAACTATTATTGGATTTGGTATTATTAGAATTGAGCTAGACTATCATTGGATTCGATCTAGGCTATCATTGGATTGGCTTAGACTATCATTGGAACTGGTTTAGGATATTTTGGATTTAGATTCGACTAATTTCCTAAGATTTTGGACCTCGTTTCGGAATTGGATTCGTCATTTTGCCATGCTTCGTTTATAGCCGTGTCACAGCCACCTCTACCCTGAGCCTCGTACTCAATCGATGACATTCATTTTCTCAATCGATGACGTTCATTTTCTCAAACGATGATGTTCATTTTCTCACTCGATGATGTTCGTTTTCCCTAATTGATGATGTTCATTTCCCAATCGATGTTGTTCAAGCAATGTTGTTGTATCGACGATGTTCAATCGAGGTTGTACTTCCCGTACTGAGTCATTCGACAAATTGCTAGTAGCAATCAACGTCCTTTTACAGAGTCGTACTCTAAACTTTCTAAACTTCCTATTCAGTAGAGATTACGTGCTCGATGGAAATCTTATGATCTTGATGAGTAACCTGAATCGCGTTTCGTGGGACAACCACCGAAACTTCCTATCGACTTTCGAGAAATAACCGTCATCCTTGCTATTCTTTTCCGTCAGTAAGTTATGTCGTGAGCGAAACCTTGGAAGTAGATCCAACACCTCTATCTGAGTAGTTGTTGGCAATCCCACACCAACTTTGATAATCTCAGTCTGTTCACCTCCCGCTAATCAGCAAAACGGAAAGTATGGGTGACCTTGTTCGTTCATACGTAAAGGAGATATGTCGCGTGACTATGGAGTTTGGCAATGGTTGGGATAGACTCCTCCCGTTGGCCAAATTCTTTTATAACGATACCTACCCTTCAGTACCTCGACGGCACTGTAAGAGACCCTCTATGGTCGTAAGTGCCGATCGCCGATTCGTTGGGTAGAAATGGAGATACCCGACTCGCTGACCCCGAACCTATTCATGAAACTACCTTAGAAATCGTCCGAAGGCGAAATGGAGATGTAAGCTGCTCGTGAATCGTTAGAAACCCTGATAATGTAAACCTCTTGAATCCCCCGATAGAGCCTAGATTAAGCTTAGAAATGCACCATGAGAATGTGTGAAGCGTTTAGTAAATGTGGAAAGCTTAATCCTCGCTCTATTGACCCTTTCAAATTCTTTCTAGAGTCGGACCGATAGCTCACAGATTCGAGCTACCGTCAGAACTCAGCAGTACTCCCGACATGCTAAGTGTCTAATCTGAAGAAATGACTGCGAAGGAGGTAGTCCTCATTTCTCTGGGAGAAATCCCGATCTTGGAACGTTCAAGCTCTGTTGACTTATCAAAATCATTCAAGCCTTGTTAATCTATCGGAATCATAGACCCTGGGATAAGACGACTTTATTAGAGTCTCATCCCTATCGATGACATTCGTCAAAGCTAGCGGAAAGGTTCTGAATTTACGTAGGAAACGTGAAGAAAAATGCTCATGCGTATATGTTCATTTCTCTTAAACCTTAACGAGTAACTTTAATTGAATTGCGAGGACGCGATTCCGTTAAGGGGGTGAGTATGTGACAACTCGGAAAATTTCCGACTTGTCATAATCTAAGAAACAACGAGTTATTTGGAGTTTATAATTCTTTTGAGGAAACTAGACGTATTTATAGTCAATTTTATCGGAAATAATATTCTGAGAACAATGACGTAATTCCCGTGTCGTGAATCTATCGTTTGCTAACTCTAACTAGCCCTGAATCGCTAAATACCAAAAGATAACCTAAACTACAATAATAGTCCCTGGTAATTTATACATTCGGCCCCTAGGGCTTTGCTATATAAATACCACACATATATCACATTTAGGGTTTCGTAACCCCTCTTCCATATTGGAGCCGCCACCCTTTCCACCTCTTCCGACCAAATTCTGGCCATTTGCGCCGCCACTGCCGGCCACCTCCTCTCACCGCCACTGATGAGACGAAAAGTGTACCCGTTGTAAGGGGTCATTTAAGCCCTAATTCGAGTAAATGTGATCAAATATTGCCCTAAATCGTTCCTTTTGTCAATTTAGGTACTTTTGAGAAGAATTCTGGAAAACATGCTAATTTGGACGTTTTTGGAGCATAAAAGTGAAGAAAACGACAAAGTCTCAAAAGAAGCTGTAAAGCCTTCCTGATGGCGTCAGAGTCACAAGGTGACGCCGTCAGCCAACGTTGACAAAGGAGTAAAATCAGATTACACTAGACGCCCAATGAAGAAAACAAGATGTTTACACCTGACGGCGTCAGGTGTTAGAGAAAGTAGGCCATCAGGTGTAATGCTAAAGAGTGACGGCTCAGAGCACATTTACAAGTGACGGCGTCAGAAGTAGATCTAGGCCATCCGAGAACCCTAATGACGGCGAGCTGACGGCGTCAGAACCCATAACCTGACGCCGTCAGAATGTAAAATCTATATATACTTTTCTATTTTTCATTCATTAGTGTGGAACTTTTGGTGCAAGTTTAGGAAAAACCCTAAAGACGAATTTGGATGTATTTTCAAGGGTTCTTCACCCTTGAATCCTTCATGTTCAAATAAAGATAAGACCTCACTTAAATTAATCAATATGTCTATGTGTTGGTTAATTACATCTTATGCTTGTCTTTCAATTAACATGCTAGGCTAGATTTTTCTTGTGTTTGCTTAGATCTAATGAAACCTAACTATTAATTGTTGGTTGATTGGTATGTTATTACTTGTCTTGGATGAATGTTTCATCAATGTTAGGCTTAAGAAAACTGGCTAAACTCCTATATGGTAACATGCTTGAACGTCTTAAG
>LBNU01015347.1:87223-102697 GCA_014162995.1 Artemisia annua
TGTCCCAAACAGCCCCATGGACCAATGAAAAGGATGCAACTCAAGCTACGCGACTCGTGACAAAAACAGACATAAATACAGCTGGGTTTTCACCCATGATTCTGTTTCTTCTATTTCTAACATCACTGGGCGGATTTCCCTACCTTTCTCAAACAAAAAAAAAAAAAAAAAAAAAACACCTGCACTTGTTAAGAAGTAAGGCTTCTATTTAAAAGCTTAGCTATTTACGTCATTTCTTTTAATTATGATATTCCCACACTTGCCCAAATCTAAGTTTTTACGTTTTAAGTATCGGCATAATAGCCGGGACTTTGAATATTGAGGGCAATATTCATTTCTAAGTGTGGGGGAGGGAATTTTGGCAAATTTGATCAAATGTGTACCTTTTTAGAGCTATATTCCCCCATTTTGGCAAAAATTTTTTTTGGAAAGTGCTTTGCACTAGTAAAATAAATGGTAATCAGTCCACCATGTATAACTTACATAAGGATTGGCTAATCCTGGAGGAAACGACTCTAGGTAAAGATATCTCAAATCCGTTGAAGGCTGGCAATTTGCCTAAAATTGTATGGTGCTCAACTCACCATATCTTCGGTAAAGAGTTGACTAGCCCGCAAGATTATGGCTTGTGGTAAAGGCGTTGGAAAACCATAATTGGTAATCAACTCACCAAGATGTTGACTGTGTCCATCAAGAGTTGGCTAGTCCAAAAGCAAACGGCTTTTGGTAAAGACAAATCAAATCCGTTTAAAGCTTGTGGTTTGCTAAAAATCATATGGTTATCAGTGTACCATAGTTCTTACTTGAACTAAAACATTTGGCTACTCCAGAAGTAATGGCTTTTGGTAAAGATACTTCAAATCCTTAAGTTTTTATAAAATATTGCCAGGGACTAGCAATAGTTTAGTGTGGGGGATTGATGAGTGTGCAAATACTCATCATTTTTTGGTCAATATAAACTGCAAAAACATCTGAAAACACTCAGAAATACATCAAAATACATAAAATATCCCAAAGATCGTGTTTTACATGTTTTAAATGCCAAATGATTAAAAACAGATGAAAATCAACCAAAGTTTGCATAATTGGAAGTTTCAGCCCCCCAACTTTCTAAACTTGACAAAAATAGTCCCTAAGCATTCATTTTGAAAAGAAAAGTCAAACCAAATTCTTAAAAGTCAAAAGTTATCAAAAATGATCTTTGGGTGAAAAGCTTTCAAAAACTTACAAGTTTAGTCCCTGAAGTTTCACATTTGGCAAGTTTGGTCCCTGAACTTTCAGAAAATGGCAGAAATGGCCCCTGGTGGAATATTTTGGATGAAAAAGTCAACATTAGTCCTTGGGAACTCATAAGTTGTCAAACTTAATCCTTGGATGAAAAGTTTGGAGATTGTACATGTTTGGTCCCTGCAGTTTGGAATTTGGCAAATATGGTCCCCCGGTGATTATACATTGAAGAAAAGTGACAAATAACCTCGGGAAATGAAGATTTGGCATAATTGATCCTTGAATGAAGATTGGAAAAATGGCAGTTTAGGTCCCTCAAGAAATTCAGTTTGTACACTTTAGGTCCTTGGGCCTAAATCCTACATTACTACTAAACTACTAAACCTAAACTAATCTTAAGCCTAAACCAAACAATCCAAATATGCTTGGCCCAATCTTCCAGCCCAACAATACCATACCCCGTTAGTTATAAACCCAAACCCAAAGTCAAATCTCGGTCAACACTATACCCCGTCTTCTTCCCTTTCCCCCCAAACACCCACTGGATAAAAACCCACCACCCAACACCACTTCTGCAACACTCAATCCACACTCAAAAGCACTCCAATCCCATCTCCCAATCCCACTAACCATATCCAAATCCCTACCTAACCCCAATTTCAAGCTGGCAATCCAATTTTACACCAAACCATTTTGGCGCCAAAATCATAATCTAAGGCTAGGATTCACTAAACTACAATTGAATGGTGGGGATTGATTCGCAGAGTCACAAGGGTCACATTAGGGCTGATGTGTCTCAGAGAAGAAGCACAAGTGATGGTTTTCTACCTACCTCATATTGTAGTATAAATAGGAAGCAATTGTAGCCTTGTATGGCATCCAATCTTAGTTTAATTTTCTGTTTTCTTTCTTATTTCAGTATTGTAANGAGTTTGTTGATTTTAATTTTTGTTTGACCTAGGTTGTTAGTTGTTGTTATTTGCTTGTTGTAAGCTTAATCGTGTTAGTTTAAGGTTGTGTGAGCTTGTGCTTGGGTTGGTTTGTGCTTGTCACTTATTTGGCTAGCTTTTAGCTTGTTTGAAACTCACTTAGACATAAATCATTAAAACTGTTGAGATTTAAGCTTTGCATAAGCTTATGTAAAGCTCCTCAGCACAAGTGGCTTTTCAAAAGTTGGTTGATATTGTTGTTTAAAGAAGTTGCAAAAAGAAAATTTGAAAAAAAAAATATAATTGGCAAAAAGTCTGGGGTGAGATTCGAACCCCAGACCTCTTGCATACCAAATCCTCACACCACACACACTCAACCAAACGTGCCCTTGGGTATTTTTTGCTATACCTCTCCTCAATAATTCTTCTATATAGTTATTGCCAGTTTTGCTTATTAGATTGATTTCTGCTTATTTCGGCTTATTTATAGTGCTTTTTCCAAACTTTTCATTTTTATTACATTTGTTTTAGCTTAAATTAATTTCCAGAAAAATCTCATATTTATTTAGATAGTTTTAGTATTTCTTTTGAGTTAATTAGTGTAAATTAATAATTAATTTATAATAATTAGGATTTTTATTAAATAATCAAATTTCTTTTTTATAAAATTTTCTTTTGTCTTTTAGTTCGTTAAAAAATCATTTTTAGGCCCGTAGGATTATCGTAGCTTTTATTTCACGTTTTAATTTGTACACTCGCGTTTATTTTTAAATAACTTTTCCCGTTTTTAATTTTAGCTTGTAATTTTAGGATTCCCGATACCTAATCATGATTCCCGTAGTGTTTTAGGACTCCCCTAGTTTTTCCTTTGCCTTTTGTTCCCTTTAGGTTATTTTATTTTCATTTACGTTAGTTAATTTTCGATTTCCGTTCATTTAACGTACAACAAAACCAAATAACCTTTCTCAACCAAACATACAAGGCTTTAATCTCGATCTTTTCTCGAAGCTTTCCATTCACACCTCGTTGGGGTACGAGCCGGGAAATCACTTCCTGGTCTTAAAAATATCACATTGCACGAGTTTACGAGGTAATCTTTTTCCTAAAAGGTTTACTTGTATTTATCCACGTCTTGTTGTCACTCACGATAACATTGACCTCACTTTGTTTGTATTTTAGATAAATTGTTTTGACACAAAAACACAACGAATCAAGAATTCATTGAGGACTTAGCACAGTACGAAGAGGAAAAATGGATGGACTCAACTTTCTCGGAAGAAGGGGTTTTAAATTGCATGAGTGCAACCCAAGATCAGTTGTTTGATAACATAAAAAGGCAGATTGAGATACTTATGAAAGCCGAGGCGCCTTAGGTTGAGGGAAATGAAGATGTAAACACGATCGGTAGACATACGCTCCCTCACCCCTCGCGACAAGATGAGTTCGAAGGGATAATGCTAACTTTCATGAACAATCAAGAGAGACAAATCCAACAAGTGGAGACTCACTTGAAAAACACCCAAAACGTTTTCATGGAACTGGCAGAAAAATTTATCTCAAAAATAAAGGAGAAAATTAGGGAAGAAGCCTTACACAAGAAGATCGAAAAGATCTTTGAACTTCCAGTCCCTAATGAACCATGTAACGAGGTGAGTGGTGAAACTCCTCTTCCCGAGACTTCACCCTTACGCTCCTCCCGTCCTTTTGGACCCCCTTGCGAAGAAAAGAACCCTCAGGTCCATAGTGTCTTTGTGGGAAGCATTGTGGTTACACTCCCTAGCTTTCACGAAGTTAGAAAACGGTCATTCGCTTTTAAGCCCGGAGTAAAAGACACCCAATCCAAGCGTACCCTCATTTCAAAAATTCACTTGGAAAGTTCCCCCCACTCGATAAATACTTGCCGCAACGGAGATTGGAGATTAAATAGGGCAACGACCGACCCTGGGAAAGTTAAGATTACGCCCAACGATTGTAACAAAACATTTGACCCGGGAGGGATTTGCTAACTAAGAAGCACTTCTGTGGTCAAAGTTACAATGCTACAAAACAACTCTTAAAAAGAACAAGGGATTAATTGTAATTTCTGAAAGTTGCCTAGCCGCATACACCTGACGGCGTCAGAACTTACACCTGACGGCGTCAGAACTTACACCTGACGGCGTCAGCTCGTCTGCCCAGCTTTTATAACTTCTAATCCATCACTTTCATCACAAACCCCACAAATATTATCCACCCCACCTTTCACCACCGAATCTCCAAGGTCCAATTCGTGCCATTCCGCCGTCATTCTCCACGTGGTAAGTATCTCTTCTCCATCTTTCCTACTCTAATTATCTATTCGATCCATCAATTTTGGATATCTCCAAAAAATCCGAAACCTTCGGATCAATTTGAGGTTGAAAACTTAGCAATGCCTTGTAGTTGATGTAATGTTAGCAATGATTGATGCATGAATTAGTTAAAACATCAAATGGGTTTAGTATTGCATTAGGGGATTGCGGATTCGACCACTACCCTTTGGCTTATTGGCCATTTTCCTGTCACAAGAGGTGTTCGGGTCAAGGATCTACAAGTTTCATACTTGAATTTTCCCTCGTAATCTCGGATTCAAAATCTGCAGAGTCTGACGGCGTCAGCCCGTTAGGCGTGACGGCGTCAGGACTGTCTGATGTCCCATCTTGCTTTCAATCTTGTTCCTAACCTCCCTCGCTCTTCTTGCTTTGTTTCAGGACATGAGTAAGCGATCTAGGAGCCACAGGGCTGGGTCATCTAGGGCCCCCCAAGTTAGTTTGGCGGATACGGTGAGAAGTTGGAGTGTTTTTTATGGTAATGTGGCAACCACAAAGTACCACGAATTGCGCAACCATGACATCGACCATGGCGCCATCATTGATTGGAACTTCTTGGCTAACAGCGGTCTTGAGGAAGCTTTTGTTAATAGCATATGGACCGATGACTTCACAGGTCCACAATGGGTAAGCTTGTTTAGGTTGCATGAGCAGGTGTACGATGAGCTTGTGCGTGAGTTTTTGGCCACTTATTACTTGGATGTTGGGGCAGCTAGGGATGATGTGGGGGCTACATCGGTTTACTTTAGGCTAGGAGGGGAGGACCGTTCTTGTTCTGTTCTTGAGTTGGGCTGGAGATTGGGTCTTTATGGGCAACACGAGGCGACCCAAGGGGCCTTCATAGCTAGTTTGAGTCAGGGGATGACTGTCAGGGATGACATGAGGAGTGCACTGTTTTGGCCTACTATTCGAGATGGGGTGTATGCATCTGGGGGCACTACGGCCTCTGCTATTAGGGACCCAAGGGTTAGGCTAGCTCATCGGTGTATTTCATTCACCCTATCAGGGAGGCATAGCTCCCAGCATAGGATCACCCTTTTGGACCTCTTCTTCTTGTACACGATTTTCTCCCAGGAGGGTTACTGCAACATCCCATTTTGGGTAGCTAGTTACCTTCAAGGTGCAGTCGGGGAGAGGAGCAATGACGTGATCTATGGGGGGATGTTTATCACCAAGCTGGCTAGGTCATACAGGGTCCTGACACCTGAGATTAGGGACTATCTGAGCTCATCAGGAGTATGTAGGGTGGTCAGGGTCAGATCCCTGAAGCAGATGAACGTAGTGATGGAGTTAGCTGGGGGGCAGTATGCTTGGTGGGCACCTAGACAGGCTGCGGCTGGTGGTGACGATGACGATGATGAGGAGGAGGATGCACCACATCAGCAGCATGGGGGTATGAGGCCGGGACCGCTGACTACTACCGGCACATGAGTCAGGGAGACTGGCAGGCTCACCAGGGAGCATGGATGGGTCAGGTTGACACTTGGAGAGCCAGGGTTGACAAC
Organism: Artemisia annua; assembly: GCA_014162995.1. Classification (NCBI taxonomy): domain Eukaryota; kingdom Viridiplantae; phylum Streptophyta; class Magnoliopsida; order Asterales; family Asteraceae; genus Artemisia; species Artemisia annua. The sequence goes on from LBNU01015347.1 coordinate 93,233, forward strand.
AGGTTCAACTGGATGTATGATCACACTATTAGACAGATGCAACATTTATCTACGCGTGATCAGTTGGACCCACACCTGCAGATTGACCCTTTCCCTGGACGTGAGCAGGACTACCCACCCTACGGGTACTATGGACATCTCCCATATGGCTACGACTACCGCCAGGGTCCCCCATCTCAGTGATTGTATGATTTGGTTTTATGATGTTTGAACAATTTAATCTTTGAATGTATGATTCTGAACAATTTGGCATGTAATAGTTTAGGATTCGGCCTCTGTTGGCCTTTAAAACTCTAGTGACATTTTGTTCTGTTTAATTGCATGTTTGATTTTCCTCGTCTTGGATGTTGGTTTATTTGCTTTATTTTATTGTTTGTGTGTTTTGTTTGTTTGTTTATTTGATTTTATTTGTTTCCGTATGTATGATATTTCTTGTTATTGATTCATGATTCAAACTAATTTATGAAAATGCTTTATTTTGTTTTTAACTTCGTCTTAACTACATATAAAGGTATTTTGCAAAAGCTAAGTGTAAGGGAAATCTAAATCGGTTTATAAGAACGAATGAACATGAATCATAACAATGTAAATTAACATACATACTAGTATTTGTTTGAGTCAAATGCTTGTATCGAGTCATAATGAATTTTTGCAGGAATTCCAGGAAGTAAGCTCTAGTTTTTCCAGAATTTTTCCGGAAACTTAACCTGAGAATTCTGTCAGATCATTTCTGACGGCGTCAGGCATTACAACCTGACGGTGTCAGGCAATAATTTTCTGCAATTTTTGAAAGTTTTGTTTTTCTTCTGGAAACATAAAAAGTTTTGTTAATTCTCTAACTTATAATCTCCAGGAATTCTGCAAAAATATTCATTCCACAAGCATTATATCCTATTATAGATTATACCGCCGATTTTATGCGAGGTTGGCCTTTTTCTTTTTTCAGGTTAACAGGTTATTTTGGACAAGAAGATGATTTATATTTTGGAAGGGAAGCTTTGAGCGTTCATCTTTCTTGGAAGAAGATCTAACCATGTTACCTCACTATCCACATCAAACGAATCAGGGGAGTATTTGATTTCATTCTTTCATTTTATTTACTTTTACATCTTATATTTGAACATTGGGGACAATGTTCGGTTTAAGTGTAAGGGGGTAAATGAAGACACTTTAGAGAATACAATTGCGCTTGATTTTTGTTTGTTTGATAGTAAATTTGTAATAAAACAGAGAGAAATATTTGTTAGGGCAATTTTAGCGCCAATTTAAAATTTTTTACAACATTTAGAAGTGAAACCTTGGTCTTAATAAGCGTCTCATGAATAGGAAATTATATGACTAGCACAAAACCGTACCACTAAAAAATTTTCCACCCCAAATATGTGAGGTTCGCCCATAGAATTGGTAGGAAAAGCATTCATTTTTGATGCTATGATGTGTGTACCGGTAGCACTTAGATTCTAGAACTTGCATTAGGACCATCTCAAATCCACAAGTGAGACTACATTCGTGTAGTTAGATCTACTACATGATAAGAGGCATTAGGATTAACCCTTTGTTTTTACACCCGTGCTTTTGTTATAACTACATTGGCTACATTGGTCAAGTAATTCTCCCAAACCCTTTGCGATGTACCAATTTTTTGGTGCACGATACCCCTAGTACACCCCTCCGAGCCTATCTTTTCGTTTCGACCTTTGAGCATCTTACTCAAAGTGAGAATTTGTTACACCCCACTTAAATGTACACCCAAATCGCCTTAGCCTACCTTGTATGCACTCACCTTTAGTGCATTATTGTGACAACATTTGTTAAACCCTTTGTTAATTATCTAATCGATTACATGGTTGCTAAGTCGAGTCATATCCTTGTACATATTGTTTGGGGACGATTGGGACTCATGGGTAAAGTACTAGTGTAATGGAGTAATGGGGAAGAACAACATTATTACCCCCATATGTGCTAAATATTTTAAAAGTACTCCAAGTTGTTCAATTATATTAATTCGAGTCATTAGAATAGTTAATTGTAAAGTTATGTAAAAGTTCAAGTGTAAGGGGAGAACCGAGGCCCCTATGATGTATTATTTAGGATGGTAGGGCAAGAGTGTATGAAAAAAAAAATCGAAAAATCAAGAAAAATACAAAAAAATCAGAAAAAGATAAGTAGAAAAAAACATACGGACTACCATCCCGTTTCTTTTATGTTTGTTTATGTTTTTGTTATTTTGTTTTTAGCTTAAGATTGAGTCGAGTCTTGGCTTAGCAACATTGTATAGTGCATGTATTTGACCATGATAATTAACTCGCCAACATTAAAATACCCTTTATTCCAACTAAACCGTGTTTATCATATCCCTACACCTTACATTACAACCCTTTTGAAAGCCCAGCCTCTTTGATAGTTTATCTTAGGTGCTTACGCCTAGTGGAGGAGTAATTGATCCTCTCCCAAGCCTATGGTAATCTATTTGCTATGACAGGTAGTGAGAGATATTTTACGTTACAACCCTTTTGAAAGCCCTCTTTGATAGTTTATCTTAGGTACTTACGCCTAGTGGAGGAGTAATTGATCCTCTCCCAAGCCTATGGTAATCTATTTGCTATGACAGGTAGTGAGAGATATTTTCCGTTTTCATTTATGAGATATAATTCTATGACACTTGAGAGATGAGAGTATCCAAACACTATTTGTGAGGTGCTAGTGTGTGATTTCCGTGCTTATTATGATTAGGGTCGAATAACTATTTGTTGTAATTACTTTTATATTTGTGTTAAATGACCCCTAACTCATATTTTGATTTGAATAAAAGCTCATTTGCTTGAGGACAAGCAAATCCCAAGTATAAGGGTATTTGATGAGACGAAAAGTGTACCCGTTTTAAGGGGTCATTTAAACCCTAATTCGAGTAAATGTGATCAAATATTGCCCTAAATCGTTCCTTTTGTCATTTTAGGTACTTTTGAGAAGAATTCTAGAAAACATGCTAATTTGGACGTTTTTGGAGCATAATAGTGAAGAAAACGACAAGTCTCAAAAGAAGCTAGAAAGCCTTCCTGATGGCGTCAGAGTCACAAGGTGACGTTGTCAGCCAACGTTGACAAAGGAGTAAAATCAGATTACACTAGACGCCCTATGAAGAAAACAATATGTTTACACCTGACGGCATCAGGTGTTAGAGAAAGTAGGCCGTCAGGTGTAATGCTAAAGAGTGACGGCCCAGAGCACATTTACAAGTGACGGCGTCAGATGTAGATCTAGGCCATCCGAAAACCCTAATGACGGCGAGCTGACGGCGTCAGAACCCATAACCTGACGCCGTCAGAATGTAAAATCTATATATACTTTTCTATTTTTCATTCATTAGTATGGAACTTTTGGTGCAAGTTTGGGAAAAACCCTAAAGACAAATTTGGCTGTATTTTCAAGGGTTCTTCACTCTTGAATCCTTCATGTTCAATTAAAGATAAGTCCTTACTTAAATTAATCAATATATCTATGTGTTGGTTAATTACATCTTATGCTTGTCTTTCAATTAACATGCTAGGCTAGATTTTTCTTGTGTTTGCTTAGATCTAATGAAACCTAACTATTAATTGTTGGTTAATTGGTGTGTTATTACTTGTCTTGGATGAATGTTTCATCAATGTTAGGCTTAAGAAAACTGGCTAAACTCCTATCTGGTAACATGCTTGAACGTCTTAAGAAACATGTAACTAATGCGCACTAGGTTATTAAGGTAGTATTTAACGCATGAGCCACTGTTTACAATCCCTATGATTGGGTGCTTTACGCATCGTTGTAGGAGGAGATAAGAGCTCATAGAATTGGGGAGATATGTACGCCACCCCATGAATTGTTAAGGAATACACCCGTCATCCACGCAATTAACATACACCAATTAACCGGTAAAAGATAGTTAGGGAGTAAGGAAATCTAAGTAAACACATTTTTCTCCATATAAGTTTTCACAACCACAATAGTTTTAGTTATTTTGTTTTTAATTGCAATTGTAGTTTTTGGGTTAGTTCACTAGCAACTAATTCCGCCCACTCCTCCAAAACCCGAGATTTTACTTGCTTTCAAAAAAATATAAAAATACAAAAATAATCTTCCTTCACCCTTAGACCTTTTAAAGTAGTTTTTCTAACCTAACGAACACTATTCCCTGTGAGAGAACGATCAATCCCCCGTACTTACCACTACACTATACTACACCGACCAGGTACACTGCCTGGTGGGATTGCAAGCTTCTCAAGATCCCTTGAGAGGTAAAACCTGTTGCGTGGTCGCAATCCCACGTCATCAGCCACCACTATCTTGTACATCTTCATCTCCCCGACCTTTTGGTGTATATCACGCGCCGTCTAACATGTCCAAACACACCTTTCAGTCGAGTTTTATCCTCATATCATCACCACCATGACTTTCACTTCATGTTTTTGATTTACTCTAAGACCTAGATAGGTTATCTCGCCGTTTTTGAGGTGTTTGTGCCTCTGTTCGATCCTCAAACCTTAGGGTTTCGAGGGTTTCACATACTAACGAAAATAAAATAAATAAAAAAGGCTTAATATTAGTGTTGGTGTCATTGGTTGTGTAGTTGTTGTGTTGGGTGTCGAATGGGGTCACAGTCGTGGGATTGGAACCTACGGCCCACGCTTGTTTAGTCTCGTCAAGTCAAGATTTGTGGTCCTTGTTGTGTCGTGATGATATGTCGAGTCGTTATTTTATGTTGAGTCGAGTTGTGGTTTTAATTTGTAGTTGGACTTGTCGGATCAGAATGGGGTCTCGATTTGGATTGTGATGTGAATTTGGTATTCTTGGTGATAGCCGAGAATAGGATCGGATTTGGAGTGGTTGGGTCTGAATTCAGTGGTCATGTCATTGTTGTTATTCTGGTGGTGTTGTTTTTGTTGTCGTTATGTTGTTATTATCGAGGGTCCGTTTGGTTGTGTTGTTCTGGCCGAGAATAGGAGCCGAGACCGTCAAGGGTCTCGGCATAGTTATTGTTGTGTTGTTGATTTTGTTGTTATTGGTATTGTGGTGATTAGAATGACGGGGAGTAGGAATGGGTTATTGTTGAAGTTGTGATTGCGACAAATAGATATTAGGTGGATATGTTTATATGTTTGTGTGATTTGAGCCAAGTCGAGGCTCGCCGAGACTTTGTAGTCTCGTGCGGCCTCGACGAGCCGAAAATGACATTAGATTATTACTTAGACTATATTGTTGACTTGTTGACCCGGCGATAAAGTGAACTCGAAACGGGGAATAACTTGTAAAACATAATTATAATTGGACGCTAAAATGACACATGTATATATATCTAAGTTAACTATAAGTATTAAGTCGCAAGTGAAAACTTGTTACTTAATACATATGAGTTAACGATAAGTATTGAAATGACGATAAAGACGTTATATAATATTTTCTAGCTAATAAGAAATATTAAGTAACGTTAAGTCGTTAATTTGTATTTCTAAATTAAAAAGAAAATATTAAATAACGATAAAGACGCTATTTAATACTTAATGTAAATAATAAAGTAAACGATACTAAATGAAAATACAGATGGGTTATTAATTGTTTCGAGGGCACGTTTATCGAGACTTACCTTTTAGGAGATATCGAGGTTCGTGTTAGTGTGTGTCGAGTTAAGGATTGGTTAACATTAATATAACCATCCGACACGGTTAACGGACTAATTGGGTTACTAAATCCAATTAGGGTTTAACAAACGTGTCGGGGGAGAATGTTAATAGGTGACCCATCCTACGACTTACCGTCTCCTTAATAGGTATGAGTTAACTTTAGGTTAACAAGTGTATTGAAGGAATTGTTGAATTATCGTATTAGCAAATACGATAAATATCCAATAATGCGTACAATTTCCCTTGTTAAACTTTTGGTTACTCGAGGTTGACTTTGACTATAAGGTTGATTTAGTGGCCATTTAAGTGTGATTGCTTTGGATGGATTATGTAGTTTGACATGAGTGTTTTGTAGTAAGTTTTGTCGTGTTTATTGTCGATGTCGTCTGTTATTGTCTCTTGGCGTGCGTACTCTTGAGTCTTGTCTCATTTCTCGTCGACTTCGCTTGTTTAGTCTTTGACGTGAGTTCACTCGAGTCTGTGTCGTGTCCTCACTACATACACAATGATACCAAACACAAACACTAATAAATGGATAAAGGAAGATTTGGAGATATAAGATTTGGGTATTATTTGGGAATAGTTATCTTTGGAGGATTTAGTTCGTTGCTGAAAATTTGGTATTAAGATAAGCCTTGCGTATAGAAGACCGCGCCATTTCCTTACCGATGTACCGCCTTCTTGATGCTGTTGTGATCTGCTAGATGCCAGTTGTGTCCGTCGTGTATTATTGCATTGCTATGGCCCAGGTGAGTTCATAGCCCCTATTTTATTGTTTTCTATTCTTTGGGGGAGAATACATTCTCTTCGCTATTCTCTTCGTTATCTCTTGGACCATTTGGTCATTTCTTTGGTGTTGTGATGATATTGGTTTTGTTATGCATTGTCGTGTTTATATTATGATTATGAGTATGTTATGATATGGTTTGTGGATGGAGTATGCGACTGCTGTGTAGTACTATCTACATCCTGCAGGTGTATGATAGGATGACTACTAGTGCGGTATTAGCTATAGTGTGCACCTATAGGATTGTTTCTGATTGTTATGGTATGCGTTGGTATAGAGTTATCGTTATGTCTTGGATTTCGTTACGTTGCGTATTGTTTTGTGTCTAAACTCTATGGACTCACCAGCATAAGCTGACCCGTTTTAGCATGTATTCTCAGGTTTATCGCGTTAGCTTAATTCTGGAGGGGCTTGGCAAGGGGCACGGTCATAGAAGACTGTGATAACTAATTGAGACCGCTTTAAATAAACTATGGGCGTATTTCCGTGTAGCCTCTCGTAATTTTCCCGAATAATAATATGCTAAAACCTATGATTTTCAGAAATCATCACGTTAATTAATAACCATTTTAACTGGTAACATTTTTTTTTAAAGTTATGCTATGCTAGTTTTAATCACAACGAGTTTTGTGCTTACCGTTTACCTAGGAACGCTCACACACAACCCTTGATAGTAAAAGAATCGCGAATTTAACGTATATATATATTTCGTCATTTAATCACTCATGTTCAAACGAACTCCTGAACTCCCGAAAAATTTCCACAAACACTCGATAAATATACTGGAACTCGACACGATACCCAAAACATGTCAAATGGGCCTACGTGACCCATTGGGCCTCGGCCCACTCCCTTCGCTAACCCCACACACCAAACAGACCCTTATAATTATTTCTTTTCTTTTTTTTTTCTTTTTTTTTCTTTCTTTTATGGCCCAGTCCACCAGCGAAGCCCAATAAGCCCACAAACCCTTATAATTATTTCGCATAACCTCCTCAACACCCGTTTACTTTGCCTCGTTTTCTCCTAATCCACCTTAACAAACTATATATATATTTTTACACCTCTCGTTTAACCTTGCACCAAGGAATCAAACGTGACAAACCATTCTCGATATCATATACGTTTGCTCATTCAAAAACCCACAAAGCTTAGTTCCAAAACCCATTTTCACGAATTGATAAAAACTTGAAATCTTGATACAAACCCACTCGTTACCCTCTCAAGCCTCACAAATCTTTTCTTAAACCTCTAATACACGTTTTTAATGTGGCATATATACACACAAACAAACCAAACAAATCATCATGATGTTCTTTTGTTTCCTTTCTTCTCGGCTCAACACACAAGGACGAATACTCTACTACTAACTATACTATACACTCTTTGACTTCCATAGAAATCATGAACCAACATATTAAGCACACGTTAAATGGGACTTTACCTTCCATTTCGTGTCAAAGACTAAACGCAAATTGTGGGAATTTTTGTTGTTTCTCTCGTTGGACATTTTCACAAGGACGAATTCGTATACAAATACCATCATCACATCACTATTCTCTTCCTATTCCTCATACCTTACCATCATTACACACGTTTTCTTACTCCTTATATAAGCCATGCATGTTTTACGAGGCCATGCACACCATCAAACACCTATCACCTTTCACAAAATATCTCAAAGTCTCTTTTGCTAGCCTTGGTCATTATATATATATATATATATATATATATAACTTGGGGAAGGTTTGGAATTCTTCGAACCCAGCTAAGGTCTAGCAAGCTTTCGTTTCCACGTCTTTGGTACACTATGAAACGAGCCACATTCCGTCCTATTCCTTTTCAACCTCCACGACGTGATTTCTACCCACCCTTGAGGTGAAGTAAGTCACTTTAACTCTTTTAGAATCCACATTATCCTTTTTGAGTTGCATTTACTTTACCTTGATATTTCGTTTTTTAAGTTAATAACATATACATTTTAATAGTCATACTATATGTCTACTATATCGTTAACAAGGTTTAATAAGCATTCGACACATATAATAACGTATAAACATAATACTAGACACGTTCAGTAATCCCCTCATTACTTTTCAAAAATCTTCAACACTTAGAATATTTTCTAGTCCAAAAACTATTTTCAAGACAGTCTCTAGTCACTACACTTTGGCCTCGTCATTTCAAAACGAAACACACGACCTATCCTTTTTAATGTCCCACCCCATTTTTCATACACCAAAGAATCGAGTCACATTAATGGTTAGACTTATTGGTCTCATTTAGTCATTTTCCCAAGCCTAAAGTGATTCGACATTGGCTGTTTTCCCAAAAACCTTTTTATACTAACGTGGGCTTATTAGCCCAATAAGCAGTTTAGGCCCTTTTCATATAAGCTGGTCCTATAAGCTCAGGTCCATTGTTTTTATAACACTAAAATGAGCCCAAAGTCAAGCCCAAAACTTTCCCAAGCCCATTGGATTTAAAAATGTTATTGGGCCCTTGTTTCGAATCGTTAAAAGCCCATAAGCTCTAAACAAGCTCTTTTTCAGAAAATAAGCAGTTTTATAAGCTCAATAAACTATTTTCAACTTATTTGTAAAATAAAAATACTAAGTTTTCGACCTGGTAAAAATTGGACTTGTTTTGCAAATATTTTTAACCGAGGGACTAAAACTGTCAAAAATAGAAACTTATGGTAAAAACTGTTATTTTAGTATTTTGTGATGAAAACTGTAAATCTAGAAACTTTTGGGTATAAAATGTAAATATAAAACACTTTTGGACTAAACTATATATAAATATATATTTTGGACTAACGGTGTAAAGTTATACCGATAGAGGGTTAAAAACGTAAATTTTAAAAACTAAAAGGATTTTTCAAAAAAATTAAGTTTTATAAATTTAAATTAATATTTTTTTAACTATAATAAATCGCTTCGATCAAGCACTTTTCGTCTAGTATATATATATATATATATATATATATATATATATATATATATATATATATATATATATATA
>LBNU01015347.1:117566-130073 GCA_014162995.1 Artemisia annua
ATTTGCATGTGTGGAATGCTTACATCGACCCTAGATCTCCCATAAACATCATGACTAGAGCCCAATACAACTTGATAATGAAAAATCAACTTAGGTATAGGGTGTTCCCCGATAGGGGATGGATTAGTAACTTCACGGGAAGAGTTAGGGGATTACCGGTTTATGTAGGGAACTTCACCTATGTCACCGACTTTGTGATTGTAGAAGATATCCGCCCAATAGTCGATGCAAGTTTAACTCAAGTAGTTTTGGGAAAACCATTTATTGAGGTCTCTGGAATGATTTATGAACCTTCCTTAGGGATAGTTAAATTTTAGGATGAGACCGATGAAGTGAACTACCAAATGCCATATAAGATAGGGCAATTCCAAAGCTTATCAAACGTTGAAAAAGAGCTTAAACAAGCGGTCTACTATAGGAATAATGAGGATAGACTTAGGGGAGTAGACTATGTCATGGAAAGGATATTCGGTTTCTTCAAGGATTGTTTGAAATTAGGACCGGATTATAAAACCGGACAAGAGGATGACCTAGAAACCAAGACCAACGATGGAGTCACATAAGGTACGGTGACTTTGAGTCTAGCTACAAGACTCGTTAATAAAGAAAAGCGCTTCTTGGGAGGCAACCTATGCTTTGTGTGTTTTATTTGTTTGTTTATTTGATTTTATTTGTTTCCGTATGTATGATATTTCTTGTTATTGATTCATGATTCAAACTAACTTGTGAAAATGCTTTATTTTGTTTTTAACTTCGTCTTAACTACATATAAAGGTATTTTGCAAAAGCTAAGTGTAAGAGAAATCTAAATCGGTTTATAAGAACGAATGAACATGAATCATAACAATGTAAATTAACATACATTTTAGTATTTGTTTGAGTCAAATGCTTGTATCGAGTCATAATGAATTTTTGCAGGAATTCCAGGAAGTAAGGTATAGTTTTTACAGAAATTTTCCGAAAACTTAACATGAGAATTATGTAAATTTATTTCTGACGGCGTCAGGTGTTACAACCTGACGGCGTCAGGCAATAATTTTCTGCAATCTTTGAAAGTTTTGTTTTTCTTCCGGAAATAAAACGTTTTTGTTAATTATCTAACTTATAATCTCCAGGGATTCTGCAAAAATATTCATTCCACAAGCATTATATCCTATTATAGATTATACCGCCGATTTTATGCGAGGTTGGCCTTTATCTTTTTCGCAGGTTAACATGTTATTTTGGACAAGAAGATGATTTATATTTTGGAAGGGAAGCTTTGAGCGTTCATCTTTCTTGGAAGAAGATCTAACCATGTTACCTCACTATCCACATCAAACGAATCAGGGGAGTATTTGATTTCATTCTTTCATCTTATTTACTTTTACATCTTCTATTTGAACATTGGGGACAATGTTCGGTTTAAGTGTAAGGGGGGTAAATGAAGGCACCTTAGAGAATACAATTGCGCTTGATTTTTGTTTGTTTGATAGTAAATTTGTAATAAAACTGAGAGAAATATTTGTTAGGGTATTTTAGCGCCAATTTAAAATTTTTTACAACATTTAGAAGTAAGACTTTGGTCTTAATAAGCGTCTCATGGATATATGACTAGCACAAAACCGTACCACTAAAAAATTTTCCACCCCAAATATGTGAGGTTCACCCCTAGAATTGGTAGGAAAAGCATCCATCTTTGATGCTAAGATGTGTGTACCGGTAGCGCTTAGATTCTAGAACTTGCGTTAGGACCATCTCAAATCCACAGGTGAGACTACATTCGTGTAGTTAGATCTACTACATGATAAGAGGCATTAGGATTAACCCTTTGTTTTTACACCCGTGTTTTTGTTATAATTACTTTGGCTACATTGGTCAAGTAATTCTCCCACACCCTTTGCGTTGTACCCATTTTTGGTACACGATACCCCTAGTACACCCCTCCGAGCCTATCTTTTCGTTTCGATCTTTGAGCATCTTACTCAAAGTGAGAATTTGTTACACCCCACTTAAATGTACACCCAAATCGCCTTAGCCTACCTTGTATGCACTCACCTTTAGTGCATTATTGTGACAACATTTTTTAAACCCTTTGTTAATTATCTAATCAATTACATGGTTGCTAAGACAAGTCATATCCTTGTACATATTATTTTGGGACGATTGGGACTCATGGCTAAAGTACTAGTGTAATGGAGTAATGGGGAAGAACAACATTATTACTCCCATATGTGCTAAATATTTTAAAAGTACTCCAAGTTTTTCAATTATCTTAATTCGAGTCGTTAGAATAGTAATTGTAAAGTTATGTAAAAGTTCAAGTGTAAGGGGAGAACCGAGGCCCCTATGATGTATTATTTTGGATGGTAGGGTAAGAATGTATTTAAAAAAAAATCAAAAAAATCAAGAAAAATACAAAAAAAATTAGAAAAAGAAAAGTAGAAAAAAAAACATACGGACTACCATCCCGTTTCTTTTATGTTTCTTTTAAGTTTTTGTTATTTTGTTTTTAGCTTAAGATTGAGTCGAGTCTTGGCTTAGCAACATTGTATAGTGCATGTATTTGATCATGATAGTTAACTCGCCACCATTAAAATACCCTTATTCCAACCAAACCATGTTTATCATATCCCTACACCTAACATTATAACCCTTTTGAAAGCCCTCTTTGATAGTTTATCTTATGTGCTTACGCCTAGTGGAAGAGTAATTGATCCTCTCCCAAGCCTAAGGTAATCTATTTGCTATGACAGGTAGTGAGAGATATTTTCCGTTTTCATTTATGAGATATAATTCTATGATACTTGAGAGATGAGAGTATCCAAACACTATTTGTAAGGTGCTAGTGTATGATTTCCGTGCTTATTATGATTAGGATTGAATGACTATTTGTTGTAATTACTTTTATATTTGTGTTAAATGACCCCTAACTCATATTTTGATTGGAATAAAAGCTTATTTGCTTGAGGACAAGCAAATCTCAAGTGTAAGGGTATTTGATGAGACGAAAAGTGTACCCGTTTTAAGGGGTCATTTAAGCCCTAATTCGAGTAAATGTGATCAAATATTGCCCTAAATCGTTCCTTTTGTCATTTTAGGTACTTTTGAGAAGAATTCTGGAAAACATGCATATTTGGACGTTTTTGGAGCATAAAAGTGAAGAAAACGACAAAGTCTCAAAAGAAGCTGGAATTCCTACCTGACGGCGTCAGAGTCACAAGGTGACGCCGTCAGCCAACGTTGACAAAGGAGTGAAATCAGATTACACTAGACGCCCTATGAAGAAAACAAGATGTTTACACCTGACGGCGTCAGGTGTTAGAGAAAGTAGGCCGTCAGGTGTTAACTTAAAGAGTGACGGCCCAGAGCAAAATAAAGAGTGACGGCATCAGAAGTAAATCTAGGCCATCCGAGAACCCTAATGACGGCGAGCTGACGGCGTCAGAACCCATAACCTGACGCCGTCAGAATGTAAAATCTATATATACTTTTCTATTTTTCATTCATTAGTGTGGAACTTTTGGTACAAGTTTGGGAAAAACCCTAAAGACGAATTTGGCTGTATTTTCAAGGGTTTTTCACCCTTGAATCCTTCATGTTCAATTAAAGATAAGCCCTCACTTAAATTAATCAATATGTCTATGTGTTGGTTAATTATATCTTATGCTTGTCTTTCAATTAACATGCTAGGCTAGATTTTTCTTGTGTTTGCTTAGATCTAATGAAACCTATTAATTATGGGTTGATTGGTGTGTTATTACTTTGTTGGGACGAATGTTTCATCAATGTTAGGCTTAAGAAAACTGGCAATACTCCTATATGGTAACATGCTTGAACGTCTTGAGAAACATGTAACTAAGGCATACTAGGTTATTAAGGTAGTATTTAACGCATGAGCCACTGTTTACAATCCCTATGATTATGTGTACGCATAGTTGTAGGAGGAGATAAGAGCTCATAAAATTGGGGAGATATGTATGCCACCCCATGAATTGTTGAAACCCGTCATCCACGCAAGTAATACATACACCAATTAACCGGTAAAAGATAGTTAGGGAGTAAGGAAGTCTAAGTAAACACATTTGTCTCCATATAAGTTTTCACAACCACAATAATTTAGTTATTTTATTTTTTATTGCAATTGTAGTTTTTGGGTTGGTTGACTAGCAACTAATTCCGCCCACTCCTTCAATACCCGAGATTTTACTTGCTTTCCATAAAATAAAAAATACAAAAATAATCTTCCTTCGCCTTTAGACCTTTTAGAGTAGTTTTTCTATCCTAACGAACACTATTCCCTGTGAGAGAACGATCAATCCCCCGTACTTACCACTACACTATACTACACCGACCAGGTAAACTGCCTGGTGGGATTGCAAGCTTCTCAAGATCCCTTGAGAGGTAAAACCTGTTGCTTGGTCGCAATCCCACGTCATCACCCCGACAGCTATTCGGATGTCACCCGCTACTGACCGGTATATGCAGAGCCAACAATTTCTACCGGCATCCGACTCAGATACTTCTCTTCCCACTTCTCCACCTACGTCTCCACCCACATCACCACCCACGTTGCCTGGTCCTGTCCGCCGACGTAGGTGAGTGCGACGACTGCAGCCGTACGAGCCCGAACCTTTTGGTCAGGCCTTTCGATATCACGAAGGAGATCAGGTTCGCAAGATCATAACTCGGAAACGAGTTTGTGTTCCACCCACCTCACACATACCACCACCTGCACCAGCCGTATCACCACCCTCAGCTCCTAAGCACACTAGCACACCACCATCGCCCATGTCGATATCTTCACCACCACCTACCGTCTTCTACCGACAGACCACTACTGTTCCACTACCATCCGCAACTGATGAGACGAAAAGTGTTACGCTTTTAGGGGGTCATTTAATCCCTAATTTGTATAAATGTGATCAAATATTGCCCTAAATCGTTCCTTTTGTCATTTTAGGTACTTTTGAGAGGAATTCTGGAAAACATGCATATTCGGACGTTTTTGGAGCATAAAAGTGAAGAAAACGACAAAGTCTCAAAAGATGAAGATTTACAACCTGACGGCGTCAGAAGTCACAAGGTGACGCCGTCAGAAAGCCTTGACAAAAGAGTGGAAACCAATTATCAAATGACGGGCCAGAGGAAATTTTGGATTTAACACCTGACGCCGTCAGGTGTTAGGAAAAGTAGGCCGTCAGGAGTAAAGTTAAAGAGTGACGGCCCAGAAGGTTTTATAAGGTGACGGCGTCAGAAGTGGATCTAGGCCATCCGAGAAACCTAATGGCGGCGAGCTGACGGCGTCAGCCCTTATAACCTGACGCCGTCAGAGTGTAAAATCTATATATAGTTTTCTAATTTTCATTCATTAGTGTGGAACTTTGTGGAGAACTTTTAGGGCAAACCCTAAAGACGAATTTTCTGTACTTTTTAGGGTTTCCAACCCTTGGAACCCTCATGCTTAATTAAAGATAAGTCTTCACTTTAATTCAATCAATATGTCTATGTGTTGGTTGATTATCTCTTTTGCTTGTCTTTTAATTAACATGTGTAGCTAAATTCTCTAGTGTTTGCTTAGATCTAATGAAACCTAACTATTAATTATTGGTTGATTGGTGTGTGTTGTTGTTTGTTGGGATGATTGTTCCATCAATGTTAGGCTCAAGAAAACTGGCCAACCTCCTTTATGGTAACGTGCTTGAACGTCTTGGGAAACATGTAGCCAAGGCATACTAGGCTATTAAGGTAGTATTTAACGCATGAGCCACTGTTTACAACCCCTATGGTTGTGCCGTGCATGGCATAGGGCGAGATAAGAGCTCATAGAATTGGAGAGATATGTATGCCACTCCATGAGTTATTAGGAATACACCCTTCATCCACACAAGTAACACACATATCAATTAACCGGTAAAAGATAGTTAGGGAGTAATGAAATCTAAGTAAACACAATTTTCTCCATATTGTTTTCACAACCACAATAGTTTAGATATTTATTTTATTTTAATTTGCATAAGTAGTAAACTTGGGTTAGTTGACTAGCAACTAATTCCGCCCTTCCTCTAAAAACCGAGATTTTAATTGCTTTCAAAAAAATATAAAAATACAAAAAGAATCTTCCTTCCACCCTTAGACCTATTAGAGTAGCTTTTCTATCCTAACGAACACTATTCCCTGTGAGAGAACGATCAATCCCCCGTACTTACCACTATCCTATACTACATCGGTCAGGTACACTGCCTGGTGGGGTTGTAAGCCTCTTGAGATCCCTCGAGAGGTAAAACCTGTTGTAAGGTCACAAAACCACGCATCAGCAACCCCACCCCGTGCCTCTCCACCACCTGTTGCACACAGTGATCCCCTGCCCGTTTCAAAGAGGACATACCCTCCACCCATTTCCTCGTCAGACCCTTACTCTCAGGTCGCGATCGATGCCACCATTCACCGTAGGACCCGTAGGCGTATAGACCCTCGCCGATGGTCATTTCTGCTACCGATTATCCAGTATTGTGGATCCCAAGAGGGTGCCTCGAGTACTAGGGAACTAGGAGAGAGTTCGTCTTCAGCTACTTCGAGGACTCTTCCAGTCACTGGAGAACCCCTTCAACACACCGTACCCCTACTGGCAGCCCGACTAGTCCGTCATGAGGATCGTTTGGACGATATCGTGGACATCCTTGACGACTTCCCTCGAGAGCACATCGAGAACCTAGCTGATGAGGTAGAGAACCTCGTGATTGGTCAGTTATCGATGGAGGCAGTTTTCGGCCAGGTAGTTACTCGTCTAGAGAACGCCATTAGGACTATCACACGACTCGTAGAGGCCATCACTTCGATGCAGACAGTTGAAATTGAGACTCTAGACTCTGAGCTCGACCGAGTTAGCTCGTAGGTTATGATTATTAGACACATGGTTGAGGATTCCCAGCTTAGGGACAGAGCTCGAGACCAGACAATTGAGATTTTGGTGGATATGGTTGTGAATCTTCAGCTCCGCTTGGACGGTGCGCCTGGAGGACCATAGATAAGAGATATATTAGTATAGCTAGGATTTATCTTAGCCTACCAATGTATTATTAATAAAGAACCTTGTATCTGTATGTTTTTGTAAAACAACTGAACAAGTTATTAATCGTATGTTGTGTGGATGTACTATATTGATGTGATTATGTATTCCATGGTTGTTTTCATAAACTTATGCATTATGATTCTCCTATGAGATGTTGGTTCCTACAAGTTAACTTCATCATTTATGTTTCATATGCGTTGCGAATTAATTCAAACATGTTGTGAAAATATTTATGGTATTTACTTGTATTGACAGATATGAACCATAGTTAATCATCTTATTCTCGGTTATTATGCGACTATCTTATTCTAAACCCCCATTCGATCATCTACCGTTTTCATTCCTCCGTGCGAAATTCTAGACGTGTATTTTCTTGCGCTATTGATAGACAAATGGCTCGCACAAGGAAAGCAACTAGAACCGCAACTCCCGAGACCGCAAACCCCGAAACCGCAACCCCTGAAACCGCAACTTCCGCACTCGCCATGACTCCCGAAGCCATTCACAGGGCAATAGCCGACGGAGTTAACGCAGTCTTAGCTGAACAGGCAGCAGTGAATGCTCGCAACAGCAGCACTAGCATGCCTTCCGGAGAAAGCGTGCCAGCTGCAAACCGTAGGTGTACCTATAAAGACTTCATGAGTTGCCAACCCACTTCCTACAAGGGCATTGAAGGAGTGACCGAGCTTGCTCACTGGTTCGAACGAGTTGAAACCGTCTTTCAGAGAAGCGGTTGCACCGAAGAGAACAAGGTCACTTTCGCCACAGGAACTCTCATGCAAGACGCCTTGTCATGGTGGAACGCAACTGTCCAGACTATGGGACACGCAGCAGCATACCAACTTCCATGGGNATCTTCAGCTCCGCTTGGACGGTGCGCCTGGAGGACCATAGATCAGGGATATATTAGTATAGCTAAGATTTATCTTAGCCTACCAATGTATTATTAATAAAGAACCTTGTATCTGTATGTTTTTGTAAAACAACTGAACAAGTTAGTAATCGTATGTTGTGTGGATGTACTATATTGACATGATTATGTATTCCATGGTTGTTTTCATTAACTTATGCATTATGATTCTCCTATGAGATGTTGGTTCCTACAAGTTAACTTAATCATATATGTTTCATTTGTGTTGTGAATTAATTCAAACATATTGTGATAATATTTATGATATTTGCTTGTATTGACAGTTAATCATCTTAGTCTTGGTTATTATGCGACTAGCTTATTCTAAACCCCATCCGATCATCTACCGTTTCCATTCTTCCGTGCGAAATTCTAAACGTGTGTTTTCTTGCGCTATTGATAGACAAATGGCTCGCACAAGGAAAGCAACTAGAACCGCAACTCCCGAAACCGCAACCCCCGAAACCGCAACTTCCGCACCCGCCATGAATCCCGAAGCCATTCGCAGGGCAATCGCCGATGGTGTTAACGCAGTATTAGCTGAACAGGCAGCAGTGAATGCTCGCAACAGCGGTACTAGCATGCCTATCGGAGAAAGCGCGCCAGCTGCAAACCGTAGGTGTACCTATAAAGACTTCATGAGTTGCCAACCCACTTCCTACAAGGGCATTGAAGAAGTGACCGAGCTTGCTCACTGGTTCGAACGAGTTGAAACCGTCTTTCAGAGAAGCGGTTGCACCGAAGAGAACAAGGTCACTTTCGCCACAGGAACTCTCATGCAAGACGCCTTGTCATGGTGGAACGCAACTGTCCAGACTATGGGACACGCAGCAGCATACCAACTTCCATGGACCGAGTTCAAGGCCAAGATCATGAAGAAATACTGCCCCCGCTCTGAACTAAGGAAACTAGAAGATGGGTTTCATCAACTAGTAGTCAAAGGAGTGGATCTTAAGACTTGCAATCGAAGGTTCCAAGAGCTTAAGATGCTATGCCCTATCGTAGTGCCAGATCTTGAGAAGGAACTGGAAAAGTATGTCGAAGGGCTTCCCCGTAGTATTGAAGGAAATGTCACTTCATCAAACCCACCCAACCTGGAAGCAGCAATAGAACTCGCACAGAGACTGCTAGACCGTGAGGTCAAGTGCAACAACAAACTCAATAGGAAACTCGATGACAAGAGGACTACTCATCACCACAACAACACCCATCCTCGCAACCACAACTCCGGCAACAATACTCATCGTAACAACCACCCGAACCAACCCAACCGCAACACTCACCACAATCAACAGAACAGAAGGCAAGAGATCGCCAAAGCCTACACTGCGAATGAAGGTAAGGAATACCAAGGTCAGAAACCCCAGTGTAACAAGTGCAAACTTCATCACCATGGAACTTGTACGACCAAGTGCTTTAGATGCCAGAAAGTGGGCCATCAGGCTTGCCGAAGTCCCGCTACTAGCAACTTACAACCCATTGCTCCATCTTGCTATTCCTGCCAAGAAGTAGGACACTTCAAGAATTACTGCCCGAAAGGAAACGGCCAGCTGAACAATGCTCGGGCAAGCGCATATGTGTTGAAAGAAGAAGACGCACCACTGAACCCCGATGTTGTCACGGGTACATTCTTACTAAATCAACATAGTGCTAGAATATTGTTTAATTCTGGAGCAGACAAGAGTTTTGTCTCCACCGCATTTGCCCCTCTACTTAACGTCACCCCCTCCCAACTTCACACTACTTACGAGATAGAAATGGCTAACGGAAACCTAATCGGTACCAACACTATTCTTCAGAATTGCACCATAACCCTAAGAGATAAACAATTCCCCATCGACCTTATGCTTATTCCACTAGGAAGTTTCGACGCCGTTATCGGTATGGATTGCTTATCCAGACATCGCGCCCGGATTCTCCGCGACGAGAAAGCCGTTCACATCCAACTCACTACCGAAACCCTCATCATCCATGGCCACAAGAATAAAACTCATATAATCTCATACATATGAGTAGTAAAATACATGAACGAAGGATGCCAAGCATTCATGGCTCATGTATCGGAAAACAAGTCCAAAGAGAAGCGACTTGAAGATGTTCCTGTCGTCAAGGAATTTCCAGAAGTATTCCCCAAAGATTTGCCCGGACTCCCGCCTGCCCGCCAAGTAGAATTTCAGATTAAACTAGTGCCTAGAGCGGCACCAGTGGCGAAAGCACCTTATAGGTTAGCGCCATCTGATATGAAGGAATTGGCAGAGCAACTAAGAGAGTTGTCAGATAAAGGTTTTATCCGACCAAGCTCATCACCCTGGGAACTCCTGTCCTATTCGTTAAGAAGAAAGATGGATCTTTTCGAATGTGTATCGACTATCGGGAATTAAACAAACTCATTGTGAAGAATCGTTATCCCCTACCTAGGATCGACGACTTAGAATTAGGAGCAGTAGTATTCGCCCTTAAGTTATGGAGACACTACCTTTATGGCACTAAGTGTACCGTATTCACCGACCATAAGAGCCTCCAGCACATCCTATATCAGAAGGAACTGAACATGAGGAAGCGTCGATGGTTAGAATTATTGAGTGACTACGATTGTGAAATCCATTATTACCCAGGAAAAGCCAACATCGTGGCAGACGCTTTAAGTCGGAAGGAACGAATTAAGCCACTCAGGGTCAGGTCATTGGGAATGGCCATTCATTCACCCCTTCCCTCCCAAATCCTCTCCGCTCAATTCGAAGCTCGTAAGGAAGAGAATCGACCTAACGAAAGGATTTATGGCATGCTTGAGAACAAGAATGGTTTTGTAAAGAGAGAAGATGGAACGCTCTGTTTCAAAGACAAAAGTTGGGTCCCTCTCTTCGGAGGCATTCGTGATCTCATTATGCATGAATCTCATAAGTCCAAGTACTCCATCCACCTAGGCTCCGACAAGATGTACCAGGACATCAAGAAACTGTACTGGTGGCCAAACATGAAGGCCGACATTGCTGAGTATGTCAGGAAATGTTTGACCTGCTCGAGAGTAAAGGCGGAATATCAGAAACCATCAGGATTACTCATCGTCGACCGACTCACCAAATCCGCTCACTTCCTACCGATCAGGGAAAACGACGACATGAATACCCTCGCTCAACTATATCTCAAGGAAATAGTTTCCCGACATGGAGTGCCGATTTCAAGCATCTCAGATCGTGATAGCCGTTTCACATCTAATTTTTGGAAGTCTTTGCAAAAAGCCTTGGGAACCAAATTAGATATGAGTACAGCTTATCACCCACAAACTGTTGGATCGTTATACTCTGACCAAACTATTTTATATAGCTTGTTAAGGGCTTAGCAGTCTTGGATAAATCCTAAACTACTAACAATGAAACACTGAATTACTCTGTTTAAGTATGCGGAATTTACTTAACAAAGCTAAGAAGAATAACAAACTTCAACGATTATATTAACACCTTGAATCTGCTTATTGAATACAGACTCACAAACAACCCTAATATCTCTAATATCGAACTTTAGCTTTTCTCTAAAATCGTATATCTCTAATGTTGACCTAGGGATCCTTTTATAGGCACAAGGAAAACCCTAGTCGGTTTACAATACTTGAACGACAAGTAAACTAACTCTAACTTTAGAATATTCTAGAATTTACATAATATTCCTAATCTAATCTTTGCATGTCATCAGTCTTTTAGTCCTT
Organism: Artemisia annua; assembly: GCA_014162995.1. Lineage (NCBI taxonomy): Eukaryota > Viridiplantae > Streptophyta > Magnoliopsida > Asterales > Asteraceae > Artemisia > Artemisia annua. The sequence goes on from LBNU01015347.1 coordinate 129,231, forward strand.
TGCAGTACGTTGACTTTATTGAACGAGCAGTACTTTGATGTCAGCAGTACTTCAACATTTATACCCCAACAATCCTCCCCTAACTTGAATTCTACTTGTTTGACTTCAAGTTTTGTTTGTAATCTTTATCTTCAAGGAAAGGTTGTATCTTTGAAAGACATACTCGTTATTTTGTTATCATCAGTATGTAGTATCTGCAATCTTTATCAGCAACAATTCTTTGTCTTTACTTCAACATAATTTCTTCGCAGCTACTCAGCAACTTAAGATACATCAAATCATGTTAAGTTTCATACTATTCTCATCACTTCCAGGTGTGTGAACTCCTTTGAGAGGTTAATCATTAAAAATTAATGGATTTTGATGTCTCTTTACCAAAGCCATTAACTCTGGAGTAGCCAATGTTTAGGTTAAGTAAACCATGGTACATTGATAACCATATGATTTTTAGCAAATCATCAGCTATCAACGGATTTGAGTAGTCTTTACCAATAGCCGTTTGCTTTTGGACTAGCTAGTTCTTTTAGTACAACTACCATGGTGAACTAATTACCATATGAATGGATTTTCCACAGCCTTTACCACAAGCCATTTTCTTGTGGGCTAGTCAACTCTTCACTTATCACATATATGGTTAGTTGAGAACCATACAATTTTTAGTAAAATGTCAACTAAAAACGGATTTGATTATCACATCAGAGCCGTACCCTCATGATGAATCAAACTCTTTCTTTTCTGTTAAACATGGTGAGTTGAATACCATTTATTGTGTAGCACAAGTACTAACACCATGTTCATCTCCAAAAACAATTTGTTGCTGTAAACATTTGTGCTTCAAAAAGT
>LBNU01015347.1:130164-141654 GCA_014162995.1 Artemisia annua
ACCATGGTGAACTAATTACCATATGAATGGATTTTCCACAGCCTTTACCACAAGCCATTTTCTTGTGGGCTAGTCAACTCTTCACTTATCACATATATGGTTAGTTGAGAACCATACAATTTTTAGTAAAATGTCAACTAAAAACGGATTTGATTATCACATCAGAGCCGTACCCTCATGATGAATCAAACTCTTTCTTTTCTGTTAAACATGGTGAGTTGAATACCATTTATTGTGTAGCACAAGTACTAACACCATGTTCATCTCCAAAAACAATTTGTTGCTGTAAACATTTGTGCTTCAAAAAGTATTTTGCACATGAAAAAAATTGTTATTTCAAAAAGACTTTACTGGTTTTAGACTGCAAGCAGTACTTTGTGAAAGTACTGTTTGATCAGCAGTACTTTGAATAAAGTACTTATTTATTCAAAAGATTTTAAACAATTAAGATCATACCAGTATTTACTAATCATCATCCTTCAAAATTGTCCAATTGATGAACAAATTTATCACCATTAGAGCAGTTTCATCCTCTTGCTCTACTTCCATACCATGATCCAGCATCCTCATCATCAAATCTCTGGTTAGAGGATATCTTCTTTCAGCTAACATAAAGATCATAGTGCCATCTTCCAATTCTAAGACATGTACACCAGCATTTGCAAAGAATCTCCAACTTTGAATCTTCCAGACTTCTTGAGTCTTCCAAACATCAGCTGTGCTTGTCTCTTCTGTTTCCCACATTGTTGTCAGATATCCCAGCAACAATACACCAATTCCTTTAAGTGGAATGTGTTCAAAATAAGCTTGAATCTGTTGATGTAGGTAAAACAAATCTTCTCTGTCTATAAGGTGCAATACATCTACCAACAAATTAAATGCTCTGAAGCTGTCATCTTCTCTATGGAAAACAAAATAATCTCCATCTTTTTTAGATTCAATAACCTCCAAATCTGATATCTTAGCCTTTGTAGCAACAACTTCTTCTGACTTAGGAACTCAAAGTCAACAACTCTTAGGTAATTCCTCAGTTCATCAATTGTGTTTGCTCTTAATTCCACTTCAGATTTAGATTTCTTTGATGACTGTGATTTAGTTGTTATTCTTTTCCTTTTATTACTAGCTTCCATCATCTGTTTTCCTTCTTCAGTATCATAACCAATAATGCCAGCTACTTGTCTTCGATATTCTTCTCTGACAGCATTATATAAATCCTTCATTTCTTGATACTTTAACTTCTGTAAACCTTTGTATCCTCGACCTTTCAAATAACTCATATAAAAATTTCTTTCTTGAGCTTTTGTCATTGGCCTTCTTGGTTGATTAACAATCTCTCTTTCTTTTACAAACTCAGCATCAAGTTCTGCTTGTAACTTTTTAGCAGCTTCTTCACCTTTAGCTTCTTGAAAAGCCCTTATCTGTGCTAAAGTGAATTCCTTCTTCTTCTTCTTCTTCTTCTTTTTCTCTGGTTCTACCAAGATTCCTTTCCTTTGTCTTTAGGATCAGTTTCTTGAGTTGGTTAAGGAGAAGATTGTTCTTGAGTATGTTCAACTTCTTGAATAACAATGCCTCTAGGTCTGGATATGCTCATCATAATCTCAGCAATGGTTATGTTCAACTTCTTGAATAACAATGCCTCTAGGTCTGGATATGCTCATCATAATCTCAGCAATGGTCTCTTCATCACTGTGAGTAGACTTTATTATCTCTTTTTCTTCCTGAACTGGATTGGATGGACCCACATCTTCTTCAAAATCTAAGGTCCTTGTTGTAATGAGAGACTGCCTAACAGTACCTTGAGTAGTATCTTGATTAGCAATATCTTGAGCAGGACCAACACCAGTACCTTCCAAATCCAATTCTTCTTTATCACCACTTCTGACTTGAATGTCAGCTTCTTGAAGATTTGTTTGCTCAGTCTCATCATTCTTTCTTTTAACAGTATCTTGATGAGAAATTTGTTTTTTAAGTAGTGTCTGTGGAATATTTAAACCAGTATTAACAGCATCTTGATCAACAGCATCAGTACTTTGATCAACAGTCTTTTCATCCATAGTCTTTTGATTTAGAAAAGTATTTTCATTAACAGTATCTTCAAAGACAGCATCTTCATTCAAATTCACATCTTCCTTATTCCTCCCCAATGTGAATGAAGATAGCTTTCTTAGCCTCCTCCTTTTAGACTTAAACTTCTGGAGACCTTCTCTATGTTGTGGAATGAGAGACTTAACTAATTTCTTCAACTCCTTATACTTCTGTTGAAGAATTCCCATAGCAGTAGCTTGAACATCATAAGCTCTCTTCAACCTCTTCAACTCTCTTGTCAAGGCATAATTATCCAGAACCTCTTCTTCATCAGGTGTAACCTCATCAGCTCCCTCATCTCCTCCAGATGTCTGAGAACCATCTATGGGAGTATAATCATTGGGAGTGGGTGGTTGATTTACACCATGATCTGAATCTTCAATAGCAATACCTTGCAGAGAAATAGTCTTTTCTGTTGAAGCAGTCTTTTCTCTTGAAACAGTCTTTTGAGAGATTTCTTGAACTGGTGAAGAAACAATGTTTTGAGAAACATCTTCTCCATTTGAAGTTGACCTTTCAGACTATTGAGAATCATCTTGAGATGGAGTGGGAGCAGAGTCTGAATGTGCAGACGCATCCTCTGAATCTTCATGAGCAGCATCTCTAACAACTTGTGCTACCTCCAACATGTGAGCAGTGAGAGGTGTATCCCTAACAGAAAATTTAGCACTCTTGGTGGCCATGAAGGTAAATACCTTATCAGGAAGAGTAACAACTGGCAAAAATTCTTGGGGTTTAGGAATACCTTCAAGCTGTTTATTCAAAAAGACATGTATGAACCTGGGATACATCAAAAATGGAGAACCATTCTTGATGTGTTTAAGCATACCATCAAGTATCATCCAAGAAAAATTGAATGGCTGATTAGTAGCTAGTCCTACCAAGGCAGATGCTATTGATTTGGGAAACTCATTCCACGCAGTACTTTTGTTGCTCAGACAATGAAGTAGGACATGGATCAAATATTTCCAATGTGGACTGAATAAGGGTTTGTCAAAGGTTAGCTTGCGAAGTGAACCCTCATATCCAATATCCCTAAGTGTATCCCAAAGTACTTCTTTAGCAAAACAAGCAGTACCTTCTTCATCATTAAACTGAAGGTCTGTTCTTATGGAATCCTCTGTAATTCGAATATTACGCCCAGCAACCTTAGCTGTAATAAACCAAACATCCATCTCCTCCCATCCAGCTTTAGCAGTAGCCCAAAACTCTTGAATCCAAGGTCCAATAACATCGGGATTGACCAAGATAGCATAATTGATTGACGACCCAGTGAGAAAATCAATTATATCATGAAAATCAACATTCAATTCTGTTTTATCCAAGTTGGCTACCATATTGTGACGATTGCAAGTGGAACGAGCCATTGTTTTATGATTGAGTAAGTAAGAGAGCGGCGAGGGTTATGTTTATGAAAAGTGGGATGTTAGTTATAAGGAAGGAGAATAATCCGGTAGGGTTAAGTATATATGGGTAAGATTTAAAAAATCAAATCCCAATAAATGCGCAAACCGTTATTTTTAGCCCTTATTCCTTTCCAAGAAAACCAAATAATATTTTACCACACTTTTGTTACCGTTGCAATAGTACCAGTACTTCCAACGTCAGCAAAGCAGTACTTTCATTATAGCCGTTGAACAGTACTTTCAGCATCCAAAACCCATTTGCCTATAAAAAGACTCTTCATACACACTTTACTTCATCACAAAAACATATCAAAAACTTTAAAAACTTATCTTCATCTTTCAAAACCATAACTTCACCATGAGCAACTTTCCATTGGTTTATATCTCATCTGATGACTCTAGTGACACAGAGATTGAGTATAATTTTGACTCTGATTATGATTCAGACTCAAAGCCAGGATGGAGTGATTACTTTCCTCCTACTGCATCAAGCTCAAATCAGAGAAACTCTAAGAGAAAGGCACCAACTGCTGCTCCAGCTACAACACTATCCAAAGAACTGCCAAGAGCATTGAACCAAGCTTTAGAAGCTGCCCTGAAGAACCTGAAGATTCCTGTGGAAGAGAAGCCTGCAAGACTAGAGAAACCTCCAATGCAAGTGCTTTTCCTAGCTTGTCCAAAAATGCAAGCATCTTTTGATGAAAAGAGAAAGAAAGCTCAGAAGGCAAAACACAACTACCAGGGCAAAGGGAAAAAGACTATGGAGTAGTTTATGTAGGTTTTAGGTTGATGTAGGTTTGCTTGAGCATGTATCTCTGTTGATGTAATGAATGTGGTCTTGAAGATGAATGTACTTTAACTTTTAATGAATAAAAGTTCTTTTCTTTTGAATGATATATGTAGCCTCCCCTCAAAATATGAATGACTATTAATGCCCCCCCTCAAAAATAGCCTAAAAATTGATCATACCAATACTTACCACCAAATGCTTGAATCTTGAAACATCAAAGCCTTTTGTGAGTAAATCTGCTACATTATCATCTGTATGAATCTTGACAACATTAATCAATCTGTGCTCATAACAATCTCGAATAAAATGATGCCTAATCTGAATGTGCTTAGTCTTGGAATGATAAACTGGATTCTTCACAATAAAAATAGTACTCTCATTATCAATGTTGATAGGAGTATTCTTGAAATTGAATCCATAGTCCATGAGTTGATTTTGCATCCACAGTACTTGTCCACAACAACTTGCAGCTGCAACATATTCTGCTTTAGTAGATGAGGTTGCTGCAATTGTTTGTTTCTTACATTGCCAAGAGACTAATCTTCTTCCTAGATATTGGCATCCACCAGTGGTTGATCTTCTATCAAAATTATCTCCAGCATAATCACTATCTGAAAAAGCTTCCAAGTGAAAAGGGGACTCCTTAGGATACAACAATCCTAACTTAGGTTGATGCTTGAGATAGGCAAAGATTCTTTGTACATCATTCATATGAGAAACCTTGGGTGAAACTTGATATCTTGCACATAGACAAACAACAAACATGATATCAGGTCTTGATGCAGTTAAGTACATGAGACACCCAACCATAGATCTGTAAAGCTTGACTTCCACTGGTTTTCTATCTTCATCTTTACCAAGTGAATTTGAAGATTTAATGGGTGTAGTGACTGGCTTGATAGTATTGAGGTTAAATTTCTTAAGAATGTCAATGACATACTTATCTTGACTTATGAAGATACAAGTAGTTGACTGTTTAACTTGAAGCCCCAAAAAGAAAGATAACTCACCCATTGAACTCATTTGTAATTCTTTTTGCATAATGATTGGCCCTGAAACAGTCAACTAAAGTCAACCAAGGATTTGGTCAACTAAAGTCAAACTATCTAAGGCTCAATGCAATGGACCAAGGAGTATAGGAATTCCCCGGGTCGTTATGTCCCGACGAGGTGTGAATGGTATACGAAACGGATTTGTGATCGGGTGATTATGAACAGGAAAAAGGTTTTGATTGATTGAACTAAGGAAAATAAAAGGAAATAGCTTAAACAAGCTACAATCACAAGAACGTGAAAATAAAATGCTTAAAAACGTTTAAATCCTAAAAATGCGTACGTTTAATTTAAAACTACGTTAACGAACAAAATAAAACGCGAGTTTTAAGAAATAAAAATCCTACGGAAGTGAAAATTATATTTTTACAAACCTAATGACAAAATAAAATTATTGGAAAAAGAAAAATATTTATTACACTATTTATTTAATTATTATTAATTAAAAACTATTTAAATACTAATTAAACTAATTTAAATTATAATAAATAGTAAATGAAAGGTAATAAATCTAAAACTTTTTATAAAAATACCTTATACTATTATTAAGCTAAGAAAAATACAAAAGGGTTAACAAGCTTATTTAGAAGCTGAAAAATCAGCTTATAAGCTAAATAAGCTTAAAACAACTAATTCAAGTATAAATAAAAGTGAAAAAGAAATAAACACTAAGACTTGCTTTGGGCAGATGGTGCACCCCTTGGGTTTGAGTACTGAACCAAACGACCAGAGTTCAAATCCCACTCTTGACACTTTGCAAACAATTTTATTTTTGATTTTTCTTTTACAACTCTGCTAAACAATGAAAAATAACAAACTTTTGTAAAACCAAACTTTTTAGAAATCACCAATAAGCTCTACTAGAGCTTAATTATCCAACAGTTGAGCTATTTAAGCTCAACTTGGATTTTTGACCATGAACAGCTCTAAATAATCCATAAACTAAGTACCAAATGAAAAATAAGCTAAGACAAGTTATATGTACTCTAAATAAGCAGAAACACTAAAGAAAAAAGCACTGAATAAGCCACACATATGAAATAAGTAAATCCAATACTTCAAGTCTGCACAGAAATGGGACAGACTTGGAGGGGGAGAAAAGGTGGGGGCAAGGGAGCCTAAGCTCAAAACTTTGCTTGAAATTGGTAGAGGGCCAGCTGGGGAGTCCAAAGAACCAAAAATGACTAAGTGGGGTCCACTATGGTAGTCTGTGGGACCCACAGAAGGTGAGACAGATGGATGGTCTGCTGGTGCAGCAGGGGAGGTGTATGAAAAACAGGCCAAAAGAAGGCACCAAATAAGCAATAAATAAGCTCAAACTTAAAATATTAAGGGGGCAAAAGTGAAACTACATGGCTGAGATCCTAAAAACCTAAAAAGCCCTATCAGAAAGTGACCAATTGAACCTTAATTAAGCCAAGATTCAGCAAGAAAAACTCACTGCATAACTGCAATGAAACAGTACATGCTGACTTTTCTATTTCAACTTGACCAAATCCAATCTCAACAGCCTAAATCTATCTATAGGTGTATAATTAACATGATTAACCATGAAACACACAAATACAAACATGAAACCTAACAGATGGTCACAATTGCATGAGCAGTTAACAAATCATGCAGGCATGAAAGAAATTCTTAACTAATGTTGACTTTCTATGAGGAAACTACCACTACTATACCAAAAATGCCTTACTCTAACCTAATGTGAGCTAGTTGTGCATAAACTATGACAAGATAACCACAAGAACAACATGAAATCATCAAATCCAAACACCCTTTAACTTAATGCTAATACTACAACCTTGCAATTTAAACTATACCTAACTGCTTATCAAACCTTAAACAGATTAAGTAGATACTAATACAGCCATATGATCAAAAATTACACACAAGAAACAACATGAATCAAGGACAAGCATTCTACACTAGTGTAAGGCAGTGAACTATGAAAATTTATCAAGCACATAACAATTCCATTACAAATTATCAATCAAGCAACCCAAGACATAAACATAAGCAGCAACTAACAACAAGTAGCAATTACCTAAGATCTACACTAAATAACTCAAAACATGAAAGAGTAAGCTAGGCTTTTAACATGAGAACTTACAATTCATCCACCCTAACTGACATAGGGTGCATTCCAAACTAAGCCTATCTTTATGATAGGCATAACATCACCATTAACCACCCATTAGCCACCCAGAATCACCATCAATAACATCCCCTGTTTTGTTGACCAAGCCAACATTCACCATTCAAAACAGAATTGAACTAAGGGTCTCAATTATATACTAAAAAGAAGCTTTACTGAGCTTATACAACACTGATTACCAATCTTTAACAACTCATAAATAAAAATTGAGACTTACAAATTTTAAAATAGCAATAAACTGAAAATTTGATTCAATATTAAAATTAAAGCTTGGAATGAGTTTAAAATACACTGAAGAACTTTAGGAATACAACTTAAATGATAAAGTGAACACTAAAAACTGAATTAAGCTACATTCGACATAAAGAAAAACTACACTACACTGGTAAAAACTAACTCCTCCTATTCTCTTCCTTCCCTCTTTTTATATTGACCCTTTAGGGTTTTCTTGACCTCCTGAGTGAATCCCACCACCATTTGGAACCGTTGGATGAGCCAAATAAATCCTAGCCTTCCAAAATACTTTTGGCGCCAAAACGTCAAAGTTGCAGTTGGGATTGCTTGGAGGGTTATAAGGAACAATAAATGGGTTTTGGGGTTTAGTGGAGATTGGTGAAACATAGTATGGTGAGGGTGAGTTGGAGGAATGGGTTGAGTGTACTGGTTGCAGGTCTCACGTGGGGTGGGGAAGGAGAAGGGTCAAAGGTTGTGTTGACTGGAGGGGGAATTATAAACGGGGTAGTGGGAATTTATTATTTTGGGCTGGGAATAGGTAATGGGCCAAGGTGGGTTGGGATAAGGATTGGGTTAAAAAAAAGAGGTAAGTAAATTACATAAGGTCCTTTTGGTTTGTAGTTATTTAATCATAGGGACCAAAAATGTAAAATACCAAAAGTTGGGGGACCTGAATTGCAACTTTCCAAAATACATCATAAGGGCCAAACTTGACAACTTTTATTTATCCAAGGACCATGAATGTAATTTTACAAAATTTGAAATCCCAAGGACCAAAACTGTCATTTTTCCAAACTTTAGGGACTAGACTTGCCATTTATGCAAACTTGAACTCCAAGGGTAAAATTGGTCATTTCATGATTCCTGGGGGACTATTGTTGACTTTTCTTCAAAATATTTTATCCAGGGACCATTTCTGGCAATCTTTGAAAGTTCAGGGACTGATTTTGACAATTTTCCAATTTTGCTTAGTTTTTCGTTTGTTTTCAATCTTTTGCACCTGAAACGCTTAAAAACATATTCCAATGATATTTTTAACATTATTTGGCCGTTTTCAGGTGTTTTTGGTTGTTTTGGTTCGGAAAATGGAAGAAAAGATATGTGTAAAAAGGCACATATCAAATCCCCCACACTAAGCAATTGCTAGTCCCTAGCAATCTTTTATGAAAACTTGATGGATTTTAATCTCTTTACCAAAAGCCATCACTTCTGGAGTAGCCGAATGTTTTAGTTCAAGTAAGAACCATGGTACACCGATAACCATGTGATTTTGAGCAAATCACCAGCTTTCAACGGGTTTGATACGTCTTTACCAGAAGCCGTTTGCTTCTGGACTAGCCAACTATTAGATAAAACATAGTTATTATCTTTGGTGAGCTGATTACCAATTATGGTTTTCCAACTGCCTTTACCACAAGCCATAATCTTGCGGGCTAGCCAACTCTTCACTAATTAAAAATATGGTGAGTCGATTACCATACAATTTTTGGCAAATTAAAATAGAAGTTATCATACTCCGGTGGAGATATGATATGAGTGAGTTCATCAGAGAACTCTTCAAAGGTGAATGAATCATATACGGGGAGAGAAATTTGAGAATTAGAAGTGGTACTGCCACTAATCTTCTCTCCCACATGATCAAAAGTGAAGGCTTCAAATTCCGGTATAGAATCATCGGAAAAACTGTCACTATCCTTAATGGGGATAGGAGATGAAATGGGTTTCTCTTTGAAAGCCTCAATTTTAGAAATGAGAAGACTGACATTCAATAATGTAGCACGAAGAGCTTCATCTTGGATTTCAGTGTCAGTTTCTTCATCATTCTCTTCTTCTAAGCTAACTAGCTCAGAAGGTAAATCTTCCATATAAACGATGTCTCCACAAGATAACGAATCGTCATCAGTAGAATCGGAGAACATCTCAACATGGTCAGTAGGGAAGATAAGAGGAGGAGGGATATCACACACTTGATCAAGACTTCCCTGTGACTCTCTTGGGATTGGGACAAGGTTCTCAACACTAGACTTTATGAATTCGTCCGATTCCTTTTCAGGAACAGCGTCAAGATGCTCGTCCCCCATGCTCAGATAGTGAGTGGGAATCTCGGGTGTGATAACAGCAGATTGAGATGGAATCTCAACTGATGGTATCTCATCTAATGAATCTGATGAATTTTTATAAAATTGAAGAATATCAAGGGTATCTTCATCATCACTGTCATCAGGAATGAAACGGAATCGAGAGCTAGATCTGGCTGCTTTTTCTTTTGCACTGGATTCCCTAATAGATTTTTCAAAGGCATCTTGGGAATTTATTTTAGCAGCCTGCTCTTTAGCTAACAATTCCTCCATGGATTTTGGATTATCTTGGGAATGTTTAATTCCTTTTAAATCTTTCACTAAATCCAGAAGATCAAGGAGAAGATTTTGAGGAAGTGGCAGTGCCTGATCCAATTGGTACTGTGGAGGCTGGTCATGATACGAAAAGTCGTAATTGTTACAAGGAAATGGATTCCTTGTTTGACAATCGGAGCTGAAGTGTGGACCTCCACAGTATTCACAACAGTTGAACTGATGTGGCTGTGAGTCGTATGTGCTGTAGTCATAACTGTTATCAGGAACCTGCTCATAGACAAGCGTGTTTCCCGATTGACAATCATAACTGTAGTGTGAACCACCACAGTACTCACAACAGTAAAACTGCTGAGTCTTATAGTGTGGTAGCTGATGGAATAAATCAGTCGTGTCATGGTAGGAATAGGGATTCTGGTTGTAGACAGACCCGTTTCCTGACTCTACCATGCCACAACTGGGGCAATTACCACCATTATAAGGACCACCACACCATTGACAATTAAGAAGGTGCGGATGAGACATAGAAAGAATCAAATGGTTAGAGGGGGTAAGGGATAAAGAATCAAAGAGGTGAGAGGGTAAAGAAGAATATTTTTGGGGTTTTTGATAAACATTTTGTACAAACAAAATAAGAAGGAAAATCTTTTTGGCAATCGATCAGTCAAACGAATTAACTTCACGATTATTTTGGATTTTTATAAAAAGAGTGCAAATATGGACAAGGATATGGTAAATATACAATGAGGTGAATATCCAAAGATCACTAATCTTCAAATACGTTTGAATACGCACACAACCTCCCCGGCAGCGGCGCCAAATTTTGATTGGGCCAGAAACGGTCAACTAAAGTCAACCAAGGATTTGGTCAACTCAAGTCAAGCCATCTAGGGCACAATGCTAACCAAGAGGAGTATAGGAATTCCCCGGGTCGTTATGTCCCGATGAGGTGTGAATGGTATACAAAACGGATTTGTGATCGGGTGATTATGAACAGGAAAAAGGTTTTGATTGATTTAACTAAGGAAAATAAAAGGAAATAGCTTAAACAAGCTACAATGACAAGAACGTGAAAACAAAATGCTTAAAAACGTTTAAATCCTAAAAATGCGTACGTTTAATTTAAAACTACGTTAACGAACAAAATAAAACGCGAGTTTTAAGAAATAAAAATCCTACGAAAGTGAAAATTATATTTTTACAAACCTAATGACAAAATAAAATTATTGGAAAAAGAAAAATATTTATTACACTATTTATTTAATTATTATTAATTAAAAACTATTTAAATACTAATTAAACTAATTTAAATTATAATAAATAGTAAATGAAAGGTAATAAATCTAAAACTTTTTATAAAAATACCTTATACTATTATTAAGCTAAGAAAAATACAAAAGGGTTAACAAGCTTA
>LBNU01015347.1:146954-159682 GCA_014162995.1 Artemisia annua
TTACATCCTAACTTCCATTCACTTAGTTTTAATTTATAATCCTGTTGCTTATATTGTTCTGCCCAAGCTACTTCATTGTTTTCATGTGTTATTATTTTGGCTTCCATTGACTCTAAAGTCAATTGATAACCAAGCACTTCAGTCCTAGCTTTATTATGTTTATCTCTTTCAGACACATAGTCATTAAGTAGCTTTTGATAAGCATTATTACACTTAGAGCATACCTTAGTAGCAGTAGGTGAAGTAGCAACCAAAGCCAGCAGAACAGGTTCATCTTCACTTTCCATGCTCCAATCAAAGCCTCCAAGATATTCAGTATAATCCAAAGCAAGACATCCTGGTTCCTCATCAAAAGCTGTGCTCCAATCAAATTCCTCTATTGCAACCATAGACAGAGTGACTCGTTCATCATCAAATTCAGCACTCCAGTCAACCTCTAAAAAATTTTCTTGAGCCACTAGAGCTTTTGGTTTTGGTTCAGGAACTTCCTTGATTTCAACCTTGGGTTTCTCTATCATCCTGGTTGCTTGATATTTAGCAAACTTACACTCCCTTGCAAAGTGTCCAGTCCTTTGACAATTAAAGCATTCAATCTTAGATTTATTAAATGCTATACCCTGTTTGGCTTTGAAATCAATGCCTCTTCCTGTTTTCTTCATGAACTTCATGATCCTAGCAGTAATCATAGCAACTTGCCATCTGATGTCAATTTCTTCAAGATCATCTTCTTTAATCTGCAACAGATCTTCTTCATAGGTAACAGGTAAAGTGGCTTGCTGAGCAAAGAATGAGCACACAACATCATCACAATTGATGTTGTTTGAGGGTGGTGAAGTGGTAGTGGACATAGTTGTGTAAACATCACCAATAGTACTTTGTACAGGATAAGCAGTACTTTTAGTGGAAGTACTGCTTGTTTTTGCAGATGACACAAAAGCAATATTGTGTGAGGTTGAACCAGATTTACCATTCATCTCATGCTCATACACCTTCAAGTTATTGTAGAGATCATCAAAGTCCATAGTAGCCAAATCAGGTTGACCTCTGATCATAGTAGCAATGACATGCCAGATAGATGGTAGACTCCTTAGGAACTTCAAGTTTGCATCTTCAGTAGATACATCTACACCATGTATCTCTAGCATGCTGAGAAGATTTTGAAATCTCTCATAAGCAGCATCAAGCCCTTCTCTTTCTCCAACAATAAAGGTTTCAAACTGCTGCTTCAACAAACTTCTGTGCATCTTCTTGGAAGCATCATTACCTCCAAATCTTGTCTTGATAGCAGCCCATAATTGTTTTGCATCCTTAGCATTGTGAAACTTTAGCAGGTGACCATCAGGTATAGCAGACAACAGTATGTTGAGAGCTTTGTCTTGATTTCTTTTCACAGTAGCAGATAGTTGTGGCTGAGGTGGTTTGGGTTGTCCCTCAACTTCTACAGGTTCTTCAAGAACTTGATTGCCATTGACAATGATATCCCAGAGCGCAGAGTCAGTGATAGCAATGTACTGCCTCATCTTTATGCTCCATAGATCATATTCACCCTTCTTGACTATAGGAATTCGGACAGTGGTGATGGATGGCATTGGTGTAGGTTCAGGTGTCGACATCTTGTAGGGTTGGTTTAGAAAATCGGTTTGGTTTAGGGTTTCTTCTTAATCAGAGTTTCCACACAAGCTCTGATACCACTTGTTGGATCGTTATACTCTGACCAAACTATTTTATATAGCTTGTTAAGGGCTTAGCAGTCTTGGATAAATCCTAAACTACTAACAATGAAACACTGAATTACTCTGTTTAAGTATGCGGAATTTACTTAACAAAGCTAAGAAGAATAACAAACTTCAACGATTATATTAACACCTTGAATCTGCTTATTGAATACAAACTCACAAACAATCCTAATATCTCTAATATCGAACTTTAGCTTTTCTCTAAAATCGTATATCTCTAATGTTGACCTAGGGATCCTTTTATAGGCATAAGGAAAACCCTAGTCGGTTTATAATACTTGAACGACAAGTAAACTAACTCTAATATTATTTAATATCTAGGAATACATAATAACGAAAGCGGAATATTCAAACAATGAATTAATCATTATTATGAACAAGGTTTTTCATTGATAATCTCTTTAACGATTACAAACCAATTAACATGTTCTACATTGATCAAGTAGAACACGTTATCTAAACTAAAACACTAATAAACCCTAGGTGTCCATTGTAGGAACTCGACGCCTAGACACACACACACCTTTTTAGTCGACTACATTATGGAAGACTTTAATTAAAAACCCTAACCCTTGATCTCTTTATATAATAGAGCTTTAGGATTTACAAATTACTACGAAGGACTAATAAATAAAACTTCTTTTGAAAGCAAGTCCTTCCCCATATTTTGTAGAATTCCTTCTTGTCGTATTAAGTCCCTATTGTTTCATTCTTTCTTGTTTTGTATCATCAAATCTAATAGACCCAACAATCTTCCCCTATTTGATGATGACAAAACAAACACCTTCTTGTACGAACTTCCCTAGACGAAGTAGAGAAATTGAGATAATTAAATCTCACCATGAATGAAACAATCTCGTCTTCCCCTTAAATCATACTATGCCACTCGAACATCTCTTCAACATCTCAATTGTGAAGATCGTTTAAGCTCTTAGACCACGATGTCTAATATTATTTAATATCTAGGAATACATAATAACGAAAGCGGAATATTCAAACAATGAATTAATCATTATTATGAACAAGGTTTTTCATTGATAATCTCTCTAACGATTACAAACCAATTAACATGTTCTACCTTGATCAAGTAGAACACGTTATCTAAACTAAAACACAAATAAACCCTAGGCGTCCATTGTAGCAACTCGACGCCTAGACACACACACACCTTTTTAGTCGACTACATTATGGAAGACTTTAATTAAAAACCCTAACCCTTGATCTCTTTATATAATAGAGCTTTAGGGTTTACAAATTACTACGAAGGACTAATAAATAAAACTTCTTTTGCAAGCAAGTCCTTCCCCATATTTTGTAGAATTCCTTCTTGTCGTATTAAGTCCCTATTGTTTCATTCTTTCTTGTTTTGTATCATCAAATCTAATAGACCCAACAATCTTCCCCTATTTGATGATGACAAAACAAACACCTTCTTGTACGAACTTCCCTAGACGAAGTAGAGAAATTGAGATAATTAAATCTCACCATGAATGAAACAATCTCGTCTTCCCCTTAAATCATACTATGCCACTCGAACATCTCTTCAACATCTCAATTGTGAAGATCGTTTAAGCTCTTAGACCACGATGTCTAATATTATTTAATATCTAGGAATACATAATAACGAAAGCGGAATATTCAAACAATGAATCAATCATTATTATGAACAAGGTTTTTCATTGATAATCTCTCTAACGATTACAAACCAATTAACATGTTCTACCTTGATCAAGTAGAACACGTTATCTAAACTAAAACACAAATAAACCCTAGGCGTCCATTGTAGCAACTCGACGCCTAGACACACACACACCTTTTTAGTCGACTACATTATGGAAGACTTTAATTAAAAACCCTAACCCTTGATCTCTTTATATAATAGAGCTTTAGGGTTTACAAATTACTACGAAGGACTAATAAATAAAACTTCTTTTGCAAGCAAGTCCTTCCCCATCTTTTGTAGAATTCCTTCTTGTCGTATTAAGTCCTTATTGTTTCATTCTTTCTTGTTTTGTATCATCAAATCTAATAGACCTAACACAAACCGATGATCAGAGTGAAAGAACCATCCAAAGTCTAGAGGACATGCTCCGAGCCTGTGTCATCGATTTCGGTAAAGGTTGGGATAGCCACTTACCTTTAGCGGAATTTTCCTACAACAACAGTTATCATGCTAGCATTGAGGCCGCACCCTTCGAAGCACTTTATGGTCGAAAGTGCCGATCACCTGTTTGTTGGGCCGAAGTTGGAGATGTACAACATACTGGACCCGATCTCGTTCACGAGACAACAGAAAAGATCGTTAAGATCAGACAACGTCTACAAGCAGCCAGAGACCATCAGAAAAGCTACGCTAACGTAAGGCAAAAACCTATGGAATTCCACGTTGGAGACAGAGTCATGCTGAAAGTATCTCCTTGGAAAGGATAGTACGTTTCGGTAAACGTGGAAAACTGAACCCTAGGTACATTGGTCCATTCAAAATCCTGGAGAAGATAGGACCAGTGGCATACAAGCTCGAGCTACTCGAGGATCTTAGCCGAGTTCACGTCACCTTTTACATTTCGAACCTTAAGAAATGCCTATCCGATGAATCTCTCGTCATCCCTATAAAAGAGATCCGACTCGACGATAAACTTGTCTTCATGGAAGAACCCGTGGAAATCATGGACAGAGAGATTAAACAACCGAAACACCACCATATTCCCATTGTCAAGGTTTGTTGGGACTCTAAGCGAGGACCAGAGTATACATGGGAATGCGAAGATCAAATTCGTGCCAAATACCCACACCTCTTCCCGTAGANCATCCCTATAAAAGAGATCCGACTCGACGATAAACTTGTCTTCATGGAAGAACCCGTGGAAATCATGGACAGAGAGATTAAACAACCGAAACACCACCATATTCCCATTGTCAAGGTTTGTTGGGACTCTAAGCGAGGACCAGAGTATACATGGGAATGCGAAGATCAAATTCGTGCCAAATACCCACACCTCTTCCCGTAGATACCCCTGACGATCCTTTCTGACTTGAATTCCAGGACGGAATTCACTGTAAGGGGTAGGTATTGTAGCCTCTCGTAATTTTCCTGAATAATAATATGCTAAAACCTATGATTTTCAGAAATCATCACGTTAATTAATAACCATTTTAACCGGTAACAAATTTTTTTTAAAGTTATGCTATGCTATTTTTAATCACAATGAGTTTTGTGCTTTCTGTTTACCTAGGAACGCTCACACACAACCCTTGATAGTCTAAGAATCGCGAATTTATTTTTTTAACTCTTAACATTTAATATATAACATTTAACGTATATATATTTCGTCATTTAATCACTCACGTTCAAACGAACTCCTGAGCGCCCGAAAAATTTCCACAAACAATCGATAAATATATTGGAACTCGACACGATACCCAAAACTTGTTAAATGGGCCTACGTGACCCATTGGGCCTCGGCCCACTCCCTTCGCTAACCCAACACACCAAACGGACCCTTTATATTTTTTTCTTTTCTTTCTTTTCAGGCCCAGTCCACCAGCGAAGCCCAATAAGCCTACAAGCCCTTATAATTATTTCGCATAACCTCCTCAACACCCATTTACTTTGCCTCGTTTTCTCCTAATCCACCTTAACAACCTATATATATTTTTACACCTCTCGTTTAACCTTGCACCAAGGAATCAAACGTGACAAACCATTCTCGATATCGTATACGTTTGCTCATTCAAAAACCCACAAAGCTTAGCTCCAAAACCCATTTTCACGAATTGATAAAAACTTGAAATCTTGATACAAACCCACTCGTTAACCTCTCAAGCCTCCCAAATCTTTTCCTAAACCTCTAATACATGTTTTTAATGTGGCATTGACCTCCCATATACACACAAACAAACCAAACAAATCATCATGATGTTCTTTTGTTTCCTTTCTTCTCGGCTCAACACACATGGATGAATACTCTACTACTAACTATACTATACACTCTTTGACTTCCATAGAAATCATGAACCAACATATTAAGCACATGTTAAATGGGACTAGACCTTCCATTTCGTGTCAAAGACTAAACGCAAATTGTGGGAATTTTTGTTGTTTCTCCCGTTGGACATTTTCACAAGGACGAACTCATATACAAATACAATCATCACATCACTATTCTCTTCCTATTCCTCGTACCTTACCATCATTACACATGTTTTCTTACTCCCTATATAAGCCATGCATGTTTCACGAGGCCATGCACACCATCAAACACCTATCACCTTTCACAAAATATCTCTAAGTCTCTTTTGATAGCCTTGGTCATGTATAACTTGGGCAAGGTTTGGAATTCTTCAAACCAAGCTAAGGTCTAGCAAGCTTTCGTTTCCACGTCTTTGGTACACTACGAGACGAGCCACATTCCTTCCTAGTCCTTTTCAACCTCCATGACGTGATTTCTACCCACCCTCGAGGTGAAGTAAGTCACTTTAACTCTTTTACAATCCACATTATCCTTTTCGAGTTGCATTTACTTTACCTTAATAGTTCGTTATTTACGTTAATAACATATACATTTTAATAGTCATACTATATGTCTACTATATCGTTAACAAGGTTTAATAAGCATTCGACACATATAATAACATATAAACATAATACTAGACACGTTTAGTAGTCCCCTCGTTACTTTTCAAAAATCTTCAAAATGTAGAATATTTTCTAGTCCAAAAACTATTTTCAAGACAGTCTCTAGTCACTACACTTTGGCCTCGTCATTTCAAAACGAAACACGTGACCTATCCTTTTTAACGTCCCACCCCATTTTTCATACACCAAAGAATCGAGTCACATTAATGGTTAGACTTATTGGTCTCGTTTAGTCATTTTCCCAAGCCTAAAGTGATTCGACATTGGCAGTTTTCCCAAAAACATTTTTTATACTAATGTGGGCTTATTAGCCCAATAAGCAGTTTAAGCCCTTTTCGTATAAGCTGGTGTTGGGAATTATTTGTAACAGACTTAAAAGTCTGAATAGCTTAGTTAAGTCGGGTAGATAGTTAAGTCTGCCAGTACTAAGTTAAGTCTGGCCAGTGATAGTTAAGTTTGTTTATGGTAGTTCAGTTAAGTCTGTTTTGCTGAACAAGTTAGATAAGTTAGGAGATATTATAGGAAAGAATATGCACACGGTTAGATATCTTAGGAGAAGATATGCATGCATCCTTTCACACGTTTGTAGAATTAGGGTTTCCTTGTAGTATAAAAGGAACCCTACGGCATTGAGTTCTATGCCAAGTTTTCTCAAAGTTAATAGAATATAAAGTTAGTAATTCTCTGTGTTGTTCTTACTACTTGTGTTAATATTCCACGTTAACATCAAGTATAGATTGTTTAGAGTTTCTCATGTAGATAGTTTGGATTTATCCAAGGTATCTATTGTCTTACAAAGGCTGGTTATGTCAAGAACTTTGGACCTACAAGTGGTATCAGAGCCTCGCTGAGGGACTCTGAGTAAGAAGAATCACAGTTCCACACACCAAAACCACTCAAACACTCACCAAAAATCCCATAAAGATGTCTAAACCTGCTGATGAATTCTCTAGCCGTCACAGTAATTCTGATGAATCAAACCATGAAGATGCTGTCTTTGATAATGAGAAGCCAAAGCAACAACAGCAGATTGTACCTGTGGCCAATATCAAACTCCTAATTCTTAAGAAGGAGGAGTATGATATTTGGGCAATGGAGATGGAACATTATCTGGAATACATAGATAATAATGTGTGGAAAGTCATACAGAATGATAATTCAAAGAAAAGGATCTCTGTAGGCAAGGATGGTACTGTTAAAGTGCTTCCACCAGTCACTGCTGCAGAGATACATGCTGTAGAGAAAGAAAGAAAAGCTAGGACCATTCTTCTGATGGCCATTCCAAAGGAACACCTAAGAAGGTTCCATGGGATGGATGATGCCAAAGAGATCTGGGAAGCAATTCGAATCAGATTTGGAGGGAATGCCAATTCCAAGAAAATGCAGAAGGCTATACTTAAACAGCAATTTGAGGCATTCACAGTGAGCAGTTCTGAAGGGCTTGAAAAGGGTTATGAAAAGTTCCAACACCTACTCTCTCAATTAGAAGCTCATGGTTCTCCTGTATCTACTGAAGATACAAACCATAAGTTTCTTAGATCCTTGCCTTATGAATGGACAAATGTGACCATGAGCATGAGGCTAAAAGAAGGTGTTGATGATTGGTCAATTGGTGATTTGTTCAACAATCTTAGGGTTTTTGAACAAGACATCAAAGGAAGCTCAAAACCATCTTCAAGTGCTGCCAATGTTGCCTTTGTTGGACAAGGCAAGACCAGTACTAACAAAGTTAGTTCTGGCAGTTTTAATTCTGGCAGTTATGCTTCTTCTTCAAACAACATAAAGGAAAGAGATATTCCTGCTGGCTTAGCTGATGAAGTTCTCTACTCTCTTTTTGCAAAGAGGTCTGATGAAAGAGATCTCATCCATGATTATCTTGATCAGATTGATGATGTTGATATTGAAGAAATGGACATCAATTGGCAACTGGCCATGATTGCACTCAGGATGAAAAGATTTTTCAAGAAGACTGGAAGAAACATCAAATACAATGGAAATAAGCCAGTTGGTTATGATAAGTCAAAACTTGTATGCTGGAAGTGCAACAACAATGGTCACTTTGCTAGTGAATGCCCAACAAAAGTGACTTCTGAAGATAAGAAGAAGAGGAACTCCATGTATCCAGAAGAGGTGCACAAGAAAAAGACAAGCCAAGTTGGTTTGCTGACAATGGATGATGGCATTATCATCTGGGTGGAGCACACTGAAGAGGATGAACCTACCAACCATGCTTTAGTGGCCATAAGCTCTAACTCTAAGGTATCTCTATGTTCTAGACTATGTATTGATTCATACAATAATGTTAAAGCTATTTGTGATGAACAGACGAATCAAATAGAAGAACAGGAGATTAAAATACTTGCTTATGAAAATGGTGTTAAAACCTTAGAAGCTCAGGTTAATAAACTTCAAACACAATAGCCAATTTAAATCAAAAACTTACTTTTCAGGCTAATGAAATATATGCTAAAGATGAAAAACTGAAAAAGTATAGGAGAATTGGTGAAAAAGCTCTTAAAAATAAAGAGGAATTACAGCAAATAGTAGACAAATGGAAAAATTCTTCTCAAAATTTGTCATAATTATTAAATAGTGGTATGAGTTCAACATGTAAAATTGGTCTAGGATATGAAATAAAATCAGATAGTGAGGTTCTAAGCTATAAAGAAGAAATGGATAGAAGCATGTTTACTGGTTCAGATACTTACTTGGCTGATTCAATTGTATATAGTAGATTCTTAAAAACTGATAACTACAAAGGAGTTCCATCTCCTTTAAGTGGAGACTATACTCCTCTACCTGAGAAAAATTTTGATGAATCACTATATGTGTATGGTAAAAAGGGAGCTCAAGTGCCTGAAACAAAGGTCTCAGAAGATAAATCCAGTGAATACTCTACCTGCCAATCTAATGACAGTGAAGAGTCACTTGGAAACACCTCTGAGCCCTCTGAATCAGAACCTGAAAGTGTGTCAAGGTCTAATTCTGCTAAAAGTGATAAACCTGCTGTGTTTGAACCTAAACAAAAACCTGTTGAACCTAGTTGTGAAGCTCACTTAAAATCTCCTAGGCAACAAGTAAATAAACCAGAGACACCTAAAAGGGAAAAGAATGATAAATTGAATAGAGTGTTAGGAGGAGGTTATGTGTTTACTCAGAAAAGATGCTTTGTGTGTAATAGCATTAGTCATTTGATAAAAGATTGTGACTTTCATGAAAAAAGAATGGCTAAAGAAAATGAGTTGAGAAAACAAACAATGGTTAATACTGGTAATATTGTGGCTAAACCTGTATGGAATAATGTGAATAGAATTAATCATGCTAATCAGTTTGTTCCTAGACAAGTTCTACTCAATACTGGTAACACATATGTTAATTCAGTTCGTTTAAGGGTTAATACTGGTCATTCCAAAGTTAATTCTGGTAGACCAAATGTTAATACAGGTAGAAGCCATGTTAAATCTCTTGGGCAAAAGGTTAATCATGTTCATCCCAAGGGTAATACTGGATATTATAGACCAAAACAACCAGTTAAACCACAGGTTAATCAAGCTAATCAAGGAAATCATTTTGCAAAATCTTATTCACCTGTGAGAAGACCTATTTCACAAGTGAACAATTTTAACCAAAGAAGAAATTTCTCAAAATCAATATCACCTGTGAGAAGACCCTTTGTAAATAATACAACTAAGATCTCAAACTCTTATGCTGTAAGGGGTAAAGGGGGGTCTCCTACTAGAGACATAGACTGTTGGAAATGGGACCCATTAAAAAATGAACTTACCTATAAGTCCCAAAGAAGTATTAGTAGATCTTGTTCTTACAAGACTTACAAGTATGTAGATCCACACAATGGACCCAAGCCTGCAAAGGCCTGGGTCATTAAGAGAAACTAATCTCTTATTTCTGTGCAGGATCATCCAATCAAGAACATGGGAAACAGAGGTATATTTGACAGTGGATGCTCAGGGCACATGTATGGTAACAGGGAACACATAAAAGATTTTGAAGAATTCAAAGGAGGATCTGTTACTTTTGGAGGTAGCAAAGGCTACATTACTGGTAAAGGTAGAATTGTTGTTGGCAATTTAGAATTTGACAATGTCTCTTTTGTAAACGAACTTGGGTAATTCAATCTTTTCTCAATATCACAAATTTGTGATAAGTAGCTTAAGGTTCTTTTTACTGAAACTGAATGTTTTTGTTGACTTCTGACTTTAAGATGCCTGATGAAAGTCAGATACTCTTGAAAGTTCTTAGACAAAACAATACGTATAGTTTTGATATGAAGACATCTACACCTGCAAAAGGTTTTGCCTGTGTGATTGCAAAAGCTACATTAGATCAATCTAAATTGTGGCACAGAAGATTGGGTCATATTAATTTCAAAAATCTTAACAAACTTGTGAAGGGAAACCTTGTAAGAGGTCTACCTTCCAAGGTTTTCAAAAATGACCATGCCTTTGTTGCTTGCCATAAAGGAAAACAACATAGGGCCTCTTGCAAGGCCAAACTTGAAAGATCCATTACTAAACCATTACATACTTTGCATATGGATCTCTTTGGGCCCACTTCTGTGAAGAGCAATAATTATGCTCAATATTGTCTTGTTATCACTGATGATTGTATCAGGTTTTGCTAGGTGTTCTTTTTATCCTCTAAGGATGAAACTCCTGGCATTATTCAAACTTTCATTAGAAGGATTGAAAATTAACTTGATCATAAGGTCAAAATTATTAGATTAGATAATGGGACTGAATTTAAGAATAGAAATATGCTTGAATTCTGTGGAAACAAGGGAATAAATCAAGAGTACAGTAATGCTAGAACTCTACAACAAAATAGAGTTGGTGAAAGAATGAATAGGTGTCACAACACACAATTTCAGGTCATTTTCCCAAGTCTCGACAACTTACTATTCACAAATTTCAATTCATCATTTCACAATTCATCATTTCACGTAAACTAGGTTTACGGGTATTCATTTCGCGAAACCGAGAAGGTTAGGTCATAGGATTTATAGATAGAGTTAGTCTACATTTCATCACTACATCATTTGCATAGATAGAGTTAGCCTACATTTCATCTCTACATCATTTGCATACTATCCCACTCGTAGGATTTATATAATTTCAATTTACATATATTCATTTTATTAAATAAATGACAATGCGCGATCAATAATTATAAACAATATATCCAACACTTCCCACTATGGTCCTAATATATTTCTACACCCATTATAATGTTTCTAAAAATTTTAAAAGTTACTTTCTCAATGTTTTGGGAATTTATTTACTTTAAACTATCAATTACATATAATTACGACGGTATTCGTAATAACAAAGCAAAAGTTATTGAAACACCCACTATCTACAAAAATTATATTTTTATAATTTTTACAATTGTATTTTGTCACAATGGTTCCAATAAAAATTATTTCTAATTAACCCGGTACCCAAAAACGCTAAAACTACACAAACTATACACTAAACGATACCACGTAAATAATTAATTGTATCAAAAATACACACAATCCACCCACTCCATGAGGTGGCCGGATTTCATGTGTGCTTATGCATACTTGTCACCAAACTTGTCCAAAACCACTTATAAAAAAAGCTAAAACCATCAAACCAACACCTAACATTTCCATACATGCAATACCACTTTAGATAAAAAAAAATAAAATAAAAAATACTACTCTATCTTTTTCTCTCTTGAAACCCACGACCAGGACCAAACCAAGAAGAAGAAATCACAAATTTTTGAAGATCATGTACTAATCAATCTCTATTAGTGGTCTATTACAAGGTTTTGAAATAGAAACCTATAGATTGTTAGGTTTTTCTAAAACAACTAATCACCACCACTTCAAGTAAGGCTTCTATTTAAATTTTCATAATCTTTTTATACTCATCTTTTATTTTGATGACAAACAATGCAAGTAAACATAT
Source organism: Artemisia annua (assembly GCA_014162995.1). Lineage (NCBI taxonomy): Eukaryota > Viridiplantae > Streptophyta > Magnoliopsida > Asterales > Asteraceae > Artemisia > Artemisia annua. The sequence goes on from LBNU01015347.1 coordinate 159,284, forward strand.
GTTATACCACTTTGTATGATTTTCCTAATTATTGAATCAAAAATGTAACAAACTAGTGATTTAATTGAGATACTCATTATTTGTGACATTAGGGACCCCATGAAACCCTAGGAAGGTGTATGGTAGTTTAAGGAAATTTTGAAGTTGTTGGAGTTGGATTGAGACAAGAAACAAAGTGAAAATAGCATTTTTGAAACAATATTATCAAGCTGTCCATTTTTGTAAAGTTCAGAAAACTCAGTAGACCATGAATAAATTTTGATTGGGGATTTAGAAAATACTTTTAAAAACAAAGCTATGGTCGAAAGAACAGGTAAAAACGGGTTTATAACGAAAAAGTTACGATAAAAACAAGTTACACATGTTTCTTACATTTTCAGAAAATTTTGGTTGCTGATG
>LBNU01015347.1:159897-188336 GCA_014162995.1 Artemisia annua
AAGATTTAGAAAATACTTTTAAAAACGAAGCTATGGGCGAAAGAACGGGTAAAAACGGGTTTATAACGAAAAAGTTACGATAAAAACAAGTTACACATGTTTCTTACATTTTCAGAAAATTTTGGTTGCTGATGTACTAAAGTATTTCGTAAAAACAGGACTTTAACCCTCATTAAAATGCACCAACATGTTAAAAATGTGTTAGTACTTGTTAAGAGCTAACCGGGGATATAAAATTCTTAAGAAACGGACTTATAACGAAGGAGATACGAATTTTTGAACATAAATATTTCCATAATTTTTGACAGCACTTACACTTGGTATATTTTCAAGTGAAACCAGGAAATTCACAAACACCCATGTTTGGAGCCAATTTCCCGTCAATAGACTCATTTCTGGAGTCGGGACACCAAGGAACAAAAGTTAGTACTCCTGTAATACTTTCCAAATCAGTTGCCGTTTATCATTTGGACTTTAAATAAGTAAACTACAGACACTCAAAGTTACCCAGAAATGACAGTTTTGGCCGTTTATCATAGAACATCGTTACACTATATATACATGTAAAATACAATATGACTTAACACGACAACATAAAACATAACCCTTGTTTTAAACCTGTATTATAATTACATTGGCTGCATTGGTCATGTAATTCTCCCACACCTTTGCGATGTGCCCATCTTTGGTACACGATACCCCTAGTACACCCCTCAGAGCCTATCCCTTTCGTTTCTAACTTTAAGCATCATACTTAAAGGAAGAATTTGTTTACAATCCACCCCAAATGTGCAACCAAATCGCCTTAGCCTACCTTGTATGCACTCACCTTTAGTGCATTATTGTTATTTGTTAAACCCTTGTCAATTATAAAATTAGTTACGTTGTTGCTAAGTCGAGTCATATCTTGTACATATTGTTTTGGGATGATTGGGACTCATGGGTAAAGTACTAGTGTTATGGAGTAATGGGGAAGAACATCATTTATTACCCCCATATGTTGTCTAAAGCGTTTTCAAAGTAAGCAAGTCGTTTGTAATTTTTATCTTTCTAAATACGTAGTCGTACGCGTAGAGATGTTAAATGATAAACGTATGTAAAAGTTCAAGTGGTTAAGGGAAGTAATCCCTATTGATGTGTATATATTTTTGGGTAATGGTAGCATGGGTAACTTAAGGTATTAAAAATAAAAAAAGAAAAACAAAATTACGGGTTGACTACCATCCACACCTATATTGCTTTTTTTATTTGTCTTAGTTAGGTTTTGTTTTTGTTTTGTATGGTGTTTTTGATATTTAAGATTGTAGTCTNTACAGACAACTTCCTACACAAGACAAGATATTCTAATGCAATAGAATATTTACAAGACATCTTTACTATAATTACAAAACGCATATACAGTCTTATCACTTAGCAGCAGAGTTACAGCAGTAGAGTTCCAGCAGTAGAGTTCCAGCAGTAGAGTAGTCTGCCAGCAGTAGAGTAGAGTTAACTTAAAACCCAACACAAACTTTCTAAATGCTACATCTCTTCAGTATGCATTAACTGTGAATCCAACCATTTATGCTGCTCACATCAAACAATTTTGGCAAACTGCAAAGGTCAGAACTTTGAATGATGAACTTTGTGTGAGGGCATATGTTGATGATCAAAAAGTGATCATTTCTGAAGCTTCTATTAGAACAATCTTGCTTCTTAATGATGAAGGAGGAACACAGTGTCTTGGAAGGAATGAGCTTTTTGATGGTTTGGTAGGACTGGGTTATAAGAGGACAAACAATAGTTTAAAATTTCAAAAAGGTCTTTTCTCTACTCCTTGGAAATTTTTAGTCCATACCTTATTGCATTGTTTGAGTCCTAAAACAACTGGGTGGAATGAGATTAATGCAACCATAGCATCTGCTATGATTTGCTTAAGCAAAGGAGACCCATTTAATTTTTCAAACATGATTTTTGAGGGCATTGTTTTTAGTGTCAAAGAAAAAGGAAAATCTTTGCTTTATCCAAGGTTTATCCAATTGTTTATAAATGATCAAATTGAAACAACCAGATCCCATAGGGCTATTTATAAATCAACAATAATGGGATCTGTGTCTTTTAGTTTTTTGGGTAAGATTATCAAAGACTTTTCTGGTGAAGATACACCACTTACTCCTTATATGGTGGAAGTTATTGAAAATGCTCAGGGTGAAGGATCAGGAACTCCCACTGATTCCCAACACACACCCACTTTTGAATCACCATCCCCACAACCTTTAAAGACCTACAAACGTAGGAAAGCCTCTAAGAACAATGAGTTACCCCAAACCAGTGTTAGGATGGATATTGTACCAGATGGGGCTGTCACAGGTGATGGAGGTGACATGTTGGTGAGGGCTAACACTACTGCTTCTAGCTTAGCAGCAGAGCAGGATAGTGTTAACATAAATAAGACCCAATCCAAGGCAACATCTAATGTGAATGATTCTCATGAATCAAACACAGGTGATGGATTCCCTAGCCAAATGGAAAACATAGGGGGCTATGATGATCAAACTAGGTTTGATACTGGGTTTATGTCCCAAGATTCACCTCTCAGGGAAGGTCACACATCCCGAAGTGATGAGGACAGAATTGAACAAACTGAATTGATGGCACCCCTTCTTGTACAAAATGTCATTGTCAATGATTCACCTCTCGGACCAGGTAACACAGGTCGAAGTGATGAGGCTAGTATGGAACAACTTAAGGTTTTGATGGATAAATGTACCACTTTAGAAACCAAGTGTCAAAACTTGGAATCCAAAGTACAAACTCTTGAAGGTCTCACAGATTAGAGTAGCCTTTAGCCTAACGAACACTATTCCCTGTGAGAGAACGATCAATCCCCCGGTACTTGCCACTACACTATACTACATCGGTCAGGTACACTGCCTAGTGGGGATTGCAAGCTTCTCGAGATCCCTCGAGAGGGAAAACGTAGTGCGTGTTGCAATCCACGCGCATCACTATGGTTTGGTAGTTTCAGCTGTGGATGCAGGTACAGTTAGGGTAGGTGTGTTGGAGGGGTATTGATGAATCGGAACATCTACCATTGAGGTTGCTTCTTCATGTTCTTCACCTGATTTGTCTGCCTCTGATTCTGTTGGTTTATCAACCAAGAACTGGTCACCGTATGCTTCAAAGTTCTTGTAAGATGCAAGAGTTCCCGAAGAGCTATCAAGTTCTACAGCAATCTTTTGGTCATCAGATTTCAGTTTGAGATTATCTTGGACATCAGGGTATACAGTAGAGACAAATTCAGCATGAAGGGTCTCCAATGGAGTTTCCGTTCCTCCTTCCAGCTCCTGCTTGTCACTGGATAATTCTTTAGTATGAACCGTTGAGCTTTCCAGTTTTTGTGATTGATCAACTTCAGAATCGGATTCACTTGACTCTCCCACCTGTTCTAGACTTAGTGATGTAGAGACGGTCTTCTCGGCAGTGATGTTTGTTTCAGATGGTTCGGGTGATCGCCTCTTGAAAATGAACTGAGAAGTGGTTGACTCAGGATCGGGAGTTGAGAATTTCAGTAGTGTATGTGCCGCCAATTCCTCTGTAGCAACATCCTTTCCTTTGCCTTCAACATGCTGAAGTGGTGGTGTCTTCCTAGAGTCAGATTCTGGCTCAGTGGTTATTACTCCTTTGACTGGATGACCCTGCGGTGCACCAGCATCAATGAGACTTTCCTGAACAGCTTGTTGTATCATCATTTCTTCAACATTAAGCGTGTCATCAGGTTCAGGATCATCTCTTGGAGTTTCTTTGGCTTTGGGCTTTTTCGGATCAGAATGCTTGTCCTCCTTGCTCTTCTTGTTGCGTTCTGATGAATCAGCCGAAGGGGTAGTTTCTTTGCGTTTCTTGGACGAAGACTTGCTAGGCTCGACCTTTTGACTTGTAGACAATAATTTGACGTATTCCTCATAGTAAGGAGCCGTGAGTAAGTCTTGTGTGAGTAAAGTCACGGGTATGGCCATGCCGAAGACTACTTGTGAAGTTCTGATTCGTTGTGTTTTTGTGTCAAAACGTTATATCAAAAATACCAACAAAGTGAGGTCAATGTTATCGTGAGGACAACAAGACGTGGAGAAGTTCAAGTAAACCCTTCGTGAAAAGGATTACCTCAAAAACTCGTGCAATGTGATATTTTTAAGACTGGGAAAGTGATTTCCCGGGTCGTACCCGAACGAGGTGTGAATGGAAAGCTTCGTGAAAAGATCGAGATTAAAATATTGTATGTTTGATTGGGAGAGATTGTTTGGTTTTGTTGCACGTTAAATTAACGAAAATGGAAATTAACGAACGAGAATGAAAATAAAATAACCTAAGGGGAACAAAAGGCAATCGGCAAACTAGGGGAGTCCTAAAACACTACGGGAATAAAAATTAGGTATCGGGAATCCTAAAACACAAATTAACAAATAAACGCGATGTTTATTTAAGATAAACGTCAACGTACAAATAAAACGTGAAATTATTGCTACATAAGTCCTACGGGTTCACAAACAATTCCTTTCGTACAAAATGACAAAACAAAATTTTAGAAAAAAGAAAATTAATTTTTCAATAAAAATTCTATTTATTAGGAATTAATTACTAATTAACACTATTTAAATTATAAAAAATACTAAAACTAATCTGAAAATTATAAAACTTTTTTGGAAAATACTACAAGTTAATATGAACCTATGAAAAATATAAAAGGTGGTATCACAGTAACAAATAAGCAGACTATAAGCAAAATAAGCTAATAAGCAAACTGGGTACAAGGGGTTAAAAGGATTGATGGTGCAAGTTATAACGCGAAAGACCCAAGGGCACAGTTGGTAGTAGCGTGTGTGTGGTGTGTCTGTGTGAGCCAAGGGACATAGGTTCGAATCCTGCCCTTGGCTTTTTGCAAAATTTATTTTTTTAGTTTTCTTTTCTTTTTCTTTTTGAAAGCTCACCAACACAAACTCAAAACAAGTTTTTGACAACAGGTTCTAATAATCAACCTTGAACAAATCTTATTTTAATTCCACAACTTCATGACATATTCAAATTTTAGAATTTTGCTTTTGTTTTCTAAATCCTATTCAAGATTCACACAACACAAATAAGCTCAAAAAAAGAGCCAAAGAAGTACAAGCTTTAGCAGTCTCAATATAACAACAATAACAACAAACAGTGATAACAACATCACAATTTAAAAACAAGAACAAAATCAAGAATATCAAGAACAACAAGAACTAGCAGCAACCAACCAAGAACAATGATAAGCTCAAATAAGCAACAAGCTCAATAAGGACTGAAGCAATTAATCAACAGCAATGATTGCAACCAGAAACAACAATGAGAACAATAATAACACCAATAATCAAGGGCACAACAAGATTCAAAGAAACTCAGTACATACTGAGTCAAATTCAGCATGCAGTCTTAAACCACCAACTTGCAACTTAAAAATAAGCAATCTAAATAAGCTGGAACTTAAACCTTAAGGGGAAAAACCTAGACTACCTAGCATAGAACACAGAAAACCTAAAAGCCCTAATTTTTAAGCACCAATTGAAGTCTAATTTAGCCAAGATTCAGCAAGAAAAATCACTGCCTAATGCAGATGAACAGTCCCCGTTTACTTTCTAATTTGCAATTTGCTTTGACCAAAGTGAATTGAAAGAGCTCAAATCTATCTATAGGTGTTTAGTGAACATGTTTAATCAATAATTAGACAAATACAACCAACAAATCTAACAATTGATCACAACTTTATAGGCAGTTTACAACTATAGCAGACTTGAGAGAATTTAAGAGCCAATTTTGATTTTTTGAATAAAAATGACCAAGTAATTGGTTGAAATGGACTGCATATGACTTAAGTAACATGAACTAAGTAAATTTATCCCAAAATAACAAAAACTAAGATTTAAAGCTTATGCCAAACAACCTTTTAAAATTGTTTTCAAAATATTAACTAAACAAATCTCTAAAACACAAAACCTAATCAATTAATTAACCTGAACTATGATCAAAAAAACTTAGTTAAGTAAAAATCAACAGCAAATATCACAAATTCTAACTTCTACAACTTATGACCAAATTTGATGAATAAAACCTACTTGTCATCCAAAGCAAGGAGAAACTCTGAGAACTCAGGATCAAGAACACCCTATATGCCTCCCATGAGGCTCTAAACCTTATCCACCACCCATTGCTGCTACTGCTTCTACCATTCAGTCTTCAAATTTTTATATTTTTGTACTTTTTCTTTGTATTTTTTTTTCTTTTCTTTTCTGAGTTTAAACCTTCTTTTAACTTCAAATCACTTCACAAATGTTTATAAGAGCTACTGAGATTATGCAAGTGCAATTAAGCAAAATGACAAGAAACTTATAATTTAAAGTGAAAATACGAATTTCTTAAAACTGAAAGATTTCTTAAATTAAATTGAGAAGTTGGACTAAGTCTAAAAATAAAGAAAAGATACAAAGAGGGATGCCTCTAAAGGCTTACATAAGTTACCTATTTATACTAAAAATAAACTAGCGTTCCTTCACTCTCTTGTGCTTCTTTTGTGAGAGAAAATGTTGTAAACATCATCTTTGTGCTTTCTGGAGTGAATCCCAGCTGTTGGATTAAACTTTGGGTGATCTCAGCCTTTAAATCCCTTTTGGCGCCCAAATGAAAGTTGTGGATTGCCAGGGTGGAGGGGTAGGTACAGGTTTATGAGTATAAAATGGAGATAGTGGGATTGGGGGAGGTATGGAGGACAAACTTGTGAGAGTGATAGGAGGAATGGTGATGGTTGGTTATGGCAGGAAAGGTGAGGAAGGAAACTGACAGGGACATTGACCGTTTGACTTGTTTTAACCCTGGGTTATATAAATAACGTGGGTGGGTTGGTTTGTAACTGGGCTATGGGATTTGGTTGGGCCAGGAATGGGTTGTAAGGGGTTATTTGGTTTAGTAGTAGTTTTAGGTTTAGGTTTAAGTAGTTTAGCCCAAGGACTTGAAATGTAAAACCTGAAAATTCAAGGGACTTTTTCTGCCAATTTGCTAAAGTATCACCAAGGGTCTATCTTGCCATGTCATGAATTCCAAAAGTTCCTTTGATGATTAACTTCCAAAATGAAATATTCGGGGACCAAAGTTGCCAATTTCTGAAACTCGAGGGACCTTAGTGTAGATGCTCCAAACTCTTCACCCAAGGACCATTTCTGCGAAAGTTCATTAACACTAGGACCATGATTGATATTTCCCAAAATTTTAATCCCAGGGACCATTCTTGACAACTTTGCAAAGTTCAAGGACTAATTTTGACAACTTTTGAAACTTTTCACCAAAGGACTAATTATGACAACTTGTGATTTTACAAGGACCTTTGATTACTTTCCTTACAAATTAAATGGCTAGGGACTGATTTTGACATGTTTTGAAAGTTGAGGGACTGAAACTGCCAATTATGCAACACTTTGTTCGTTTTTCATTCGTTTTCAATCATTTTGCATATAAAAGACAACCCAGGGATATTTTGGGTATTTTGATGCATTTCTGAGTATTTTTTCGTGTTTTGGCAGTTTAAATAAGACAAAACTGATGAGTATTTGCATTCTCATCAATCCCCCATACTAGAATATTGCTAGTCCCTAGCAATCTTTTATGAAGTTTAATGGATTTGAAGTCTCTTTACCAAAAGCCATTACTTCTGGAGTAGCCAATGTTTTAGTGTGAACCTAGGTACATTGATAACCAAATGATTTTGAGCAAAGCATCAGCTTTGAACGGGTTTGATTTGTCTTTACCAAAAGCAGTTTGCTTCTGTACTAGCCAAATCTTAGATAAAAGACACTTATTATCTTTGGTGAGCTGATTACCAATTATGGTTTTCCAATGCCTTTACCACAAGCCACAACCTTGCAGGCTAGCCAACTCTTAACCAAAGATATGGTGAGTCGAATACCATACAATTTTTGGCAAATTGTAAGCCATGAACGGATTTGAGATATATTTACCTAGAGCCGTTTGCTCCAGGATTAGCCAATCCTTATGTGTGCTAGACATGGTGGATTGATTACCATTTATTTTGTTAGTGCAAGGCACTAAAAAAATTTTTTTTAGCCAAAATGGGGGAATATGGCACTAAAAGGTACATATTTGATCACATTTGCCAAAATTCCCTCCCCTACACTTAGAATTGAATATTGTCACCAATATTCAAAGTACCGGCTATTATGCCTAATTCTTGAACATAAAAAGATTACATTACTAGCTAAGTGTGGGAACACAACGATTTTTTCTTTTCNAAAATAGGGAGAAATCAGAATCATGGGTGAAAACCCATACAATGCTACTGTTTTTGTTCGCCGAGTTGCTAGCTTGACTCGATCCCCGCATTCATTGGTTCATGGGGACGGTTTGGAGATCCGGGACAACCATTGATGGTATGTCCCCTCCAAAGTAATGCTTTAGTCTATGACCATTAACTTTAAAGCTTGGCCCGTCGGTTTGAGACAACTCGCCAGTGCCATAAGGAAAAACTTGAGCAACGGTATATGGTCCAGTCCATCGGGTTTTAAGCTTTCCCGAGAAGATCTTCAATCTAGAGTTGAAAAGAAGGACTCGATCACCAACGTTGAAAACGCGGTTCTTGATTTTGGAGTCATGGATCTTCTTTGTTTTCTCTTTGTAGATCTAAGAGTTTTCGTAAGCTTGATTACGGAGTTCATTTAATTTATTGAGTTGAACTTTCCTATGATCACCCGCGGACTTAAGATCGAAGTTGGCATGCTTTAAGGCCCAATAAACTTTGTGCTCGAGCTCGATCGGTAGATGACACGCTTTTCCATATACGAGCTTATACGGAGTACACCCGATGTGTGTTTTGTAAGCCGTACGAAAAGCCCATAAAGCGTCATCTAACTTGTCCGACCAAGAGGCACGATTTTCGCCTACGGTCCTTTCAAGAATTCTCTTTAAACCTCGGTTTGAAACCTCCACTTGCCCACTAGTTTGTGGGTGATACGCGGTAGCAAGTCGGTGAGTGACACCATACTTAAGCATGACCTTTGCAAATTGGTCATTGCAAAAGTAAGTACCGCAATCACTAATGATGGCACGGGTAGTTCCAAACCTAGCGAAGAGAAACTTAAGAAATTTCACAACTATTCGGGCATCATTTGTTGGGAGAGCCTTAGCTTCGACCCATTTCGACAAATAATCGACGGCCACGAGTATGTACTTGTTCCCACGTGAAGACGGGAAAGGCCCCATAAAATAAATGCCCCATACATCAAAAATTTCACAAACTTGGATGACATTTTGTGGCATTTCATCCCGTTGTGTAATTTTTCCTTGTTGTTGACCAGCGTCACAAGATTTGACTAAGTCATGGGCGTCTTTGTAAATTGTGGGCCAATAGAAACCGGAATCAAATACTTTCCGAGCGGTGTAATTCGGGCCATGATGTCCCCCGGTGGGTCCATTATGACAAGCCCTAAGAATTTCCATGGCTTCTTGGCCATGAACACACGATGAATGACTTGATCCGTACAAACTTTGAACAAATAGGGGTCGTCCCAAAAGAAATGATTAACATCTTTGAAAAATTTGTTCTTTTGGTGGGACGACATCCCTTTCACAACGAAATTCCCCGCATGGTAGTTTGCAAAATCGGCAAACCATGGGGTACTAGAATCACCACGACTAGAAATCACATTAAGAGTCTCGAGAGGAAACGTTTCATTTATTTCCTATTTCTCAAGAGTACTTTGATGAGGGTTTTCCAATCAGGAAAGATGATCAGCAGCAAGGTTCTCGTCTCCTTTTTTTATCCCGAATAAGGATATCAAATTCTTGTAGGAGGAGAACCCAACGGAGCAATCTCGGCTTTGCATCTTGTTTAGCAAAGAGATATTTTAGAGCCGAGTGATCCGTATACACTATGCATTTAGTCAAGATCAAGTATGGCCGGAACTTCTCAAAAGCATACACCACGGCTAGTAATTCTTTTTCTATAGTGGTGTAGTGAGCTTGAGCTTCGGTTAACGTTTTGCTTGCATAATTAATCGGCTGAAAGTGTTTGGTTTTGCGTTGCCCTAAGACCGCACCTATGGCAAAATCACTTGCATCACACATAAGTTCGAAAGGTAGGTCCCAATCGGGGGCAACTAAGATCGGTGCTTCGGTAAGCTTTTTCTTAAGAGTTTGAAAAGCTTCGATGCACTCATCGGAGAAGACAAATGGAGTTTCTTTTTCAAGAAGTCGGGTCATAGGCCTAGCTATCTTCGAGAAATCTTGAATAAATCTACGATAGAAGCCGGCATGACCAAAGAAACTCCGAACACCTTTGACAGTAGTGGGAGGAGGTAGTTTAGCAATCACATCGATTTTAGCTCTATCGACCTCAATCCCACTCTTGGAGATTTTATGGCCAAGGACAATGCCTTCTTTGACCATAAAATGGCTTTTCTCCCAATTTAGACTTAGATTTGTATCTTCACATCTTTGAAGCATTTTATCTAAATTGGTAAGACAAGATTCAAATGAATTCCCAACGACTGAAAAATCATCCATGAAGACCTCCATTGTTTTCTCGATCATGTCGTGAAAAATGGCCATCATGCATCTTTGAAACGTGCCCGGAGCATTGCACAAGCTAAAAGGCATGCGTCGATAAGCAAATGTTCCATACGGGCACGTGAAAGTCGTTTTTTCTTGATCTTGAGGATCAATGGGAATTTGGAAATAACCCGAAAAACCGTCAAGGAAACAATAGTATTCGTTTCCCGCCAATCTTTCAAGCATTTGGTCCATGAAAGGTAGAGAAAAGTGGTCTTTACGGGTGGCGTCATTTAACTTTCGATATTCAATGCAAACACGCCATCCCGTTACCAATCGAGTAGGATTTAACTCATTATCATCATTTTTCACAACCGTTATACCACCCTTCTTGGGCACACAATGGATGGGACTAACCCAAGGACTGTCCGAGATAGGGTAAATCAAACCGGCATCAAGAAGTTTAATGACCTCTTGTTTGATAACCTCATGAATTTTTGGATTCACCCTTCTTTGTTGTTGAACCGCCGGTTTAAAGTCATCCTCCATCAAGATCTTGTGCATACAAAATTCCGGGTTAATACCCTTGATGTCGGAAAGTTTCCAAGCAATGGCTCGCTTGTGTGACTTTAAAAACTTGAGGAGAGCGGCTTTGTTTTCCTCATTCAAGTCTTTTGCAATAATGACGGGTAATTTATTGTCACCCTCCAAAAATGCATACTCGAGATGAGGCGGTAAGTCCTTAAGTTCGACCTCGGGAGGTTCAATGGAATTTTCATTAGAATTGACCTCTATGTTATGAAGTTCTTTTGGAGGAAGTGATGATGGATCATCATTGAGTAACTTCTCAAGGAGAAGTATGTCTTCCTCGGGATTGATTGAATCATGATCAATACAAGAATCACATGACAACCAAGCTTCGATCTCTTCCAAAATGAAGTCACCTCCCTCAAACGGAGTGAGCGAGGGGGAAGAGATACCGAGAGTAGAATTGATTGATCCTTGGACATTTAACACTTCATGAAAGTATTCATCGCGTGTAACATCGATGATATCAATTTGGTTAATTGCTTCTCGTTCAAGGTCGAGAAGATCTTTTGAAGTGTTTTCAATGTTAATGACCAATTTTTAATCGCCAACTCTAAGAGTCATTTCACCTTCGAAGACGTCAATTAAAGCTCGAGCCGTTTTCAAGAAAGGTCTTCCCAAAATGAGGGGAACATGAGGATCGGCATCGAAATCAACGACTACGAAGTCGGCAGGGAAATGGAACTTGCCAACCTTCATAAAGACATCTTCAGCAATACCCTTCGGAACCGTAACCGTCGGGTTGCTAATTCTAGAGTCATTCGTGTTGGTGTAAACTCGGGAAGCGAAAGCTTTTTCCAAATAGAGAAAGGCATGAGATTAATGCTAGCGTCAAGATCGGCCAAGGCGAAGAACTCTTCTAGCTTTTGGAAATCACATGGAATGAGAAATTTCCCGGGGTCTCCTAACTTTTCAGGAAGTTTCTTTAGAAGAACCGCCGAGCAACTTTCATTCAAGCGAGTATTGGTAAGCTCAAACAATTTCTCTTTGTTACTTAGAAGGCTCTTGAAAGTGGAAGCAAACTTGGGCATATAGAGAAGAGCATCCGCGAAACTAATATCGAAGTGTAGCTTTTGAAAAATCTCAAGAAACTTCTTTATTTGATTATTAGTTTTGTCACGGAGTTGTTGATCACTAAGCCTTGAAGGATATGGAATTGAAGGCTTAGAAATGCTCTTAGGAACAAAAAACTCGAGAATCGAAGGTTGGACATCCGAAGGTTGGACATGTGCGTTACTTCGTGAGCTTGGAGATTGCACCTTATCATTAATAACCTTGGGTTCTCGTTCCACTTCCTTCAATGGTGGAGGAATAGGAATCGAGGATCCTTTTACTACTTTACCACTACGAGTGGAAATAGCTTTCAATTCACCCTTCGGGTTAGGAATGATGTTTCCCGGGAGAGTACCCGAAGTAGTAGCTTGATTCATTTGACTCATAAGACTTGCAAACATGTTCTCAATTTTGCTTTGAGATTGTTCAATCTTTTGATTCGTGTTTTGAAGTTCGTTTTTAAGCTCATTTCCTTGTCTCGACATCGAAGATTGAAAATCATTCTTCAAAGTGTTGATTTGGTTTTGCATACCCCTCATGTTAGCCTCATTTGCTTTGATGTAATTAGCAAGTTCACTTGAAGCAACATTAGGAGCTTGGTAATTAGGAGCTTGAAACCTTGATTGAAATTACCCCCTTGATTAGGAAATTGATTAATCGGGGCATGAAATTGATTTTGAACATTTTGATTTCTTTGTTATTGATTATGATGATTGAATCGATTTGGATTATTGGGTTGAGAAAAGCCGGGTGGACCGTTTTGATTGCTAGCACGATGGTTCGGGTCAACTTGAGGACGGTATTGGTTACCTCCTTTATTGAAAGACCCGGTTACGGCTTTAACATCAAATTGACTACCATCGGTGGTAGTACAATTATAATATGCATGAGCTCCACCACAAGTGACACAAGTTTCTTCTACCGCTTTGACTTGAGCGGGTGAAGAAGTTTGTGGAGAAGATAGTTTCTTTTGTTTGGAAAGAACTAATGCTTGAATGGCCTCCGTGAGTTTGTAAATCTTAGCATCGGTGCTAGAATTGTTCACGGGAGATGATCTAGATGAGGTTGCATTCCTTGGGAAACAACGAATTTGCATTCACTTAGGAGTCCGATTCAAGAGATTGCCACCCGCGGCATTGTTTAAAGAATCTTGATTGGTTTGGTTCAAACCATTGTAGAAAGTATCAATTTAATGCAACTCGGAAAATCCATGATGAGGACACTTGCGAAGTAAATCCTTAAAATGATCCCACGCCTCGCTAAAAGACTCATCAAAGTTTTGAGTAAACTTTGTGATTTCGTTCTTGAAGCTTGTGGTTTTAGACGGGGGAAAGAATTCATTCACAAATTTCGACACTAGATGTTCCCATGTTTCAATAGAACGAGGGGGTTATTTTTCAAGCCAAATCCGGGCTGTACCCTTGAGAGAAAAAGGAAAGAGAAGAAGCTTGATAGCCTCCTGAGGGACGTTTTTGTATTTGATGGTTGAAGTGATCTTGTTGAACCATCGAATGTGAGAATGAGGATCGTCCCTGCCAAAACCGAAGTATTGACTTGAAGTTACCAATTGAAGTAACCCGTTCTTGAGTTCAAAATTGTCGGCTACGATTGCCGGCAAAACGATGGCCTCTCCATAACCCTCGGTGGGTGCTTGGAGAAGCTCGGACATGGTACGATTATCGGCCATGTTTGGAGGAATAGTACGAATCTCGAGTTCGATTATTGGATGAGCACGTCGACGATTACGCCTTCTTCTTGGAATGTTGTTAAGAGATTGCAAAGGACTTGTTGACGTAGACGAACGAGTGCGCATGCACTACAAAAAAACACTTCAATAAAACAAGACCAACTTAAAAGACAAGGTGAACTTAAACCAATAATCAAGAACGTAAGGTTAACTTTTATGGATAAACGCACAAAGGAGCGGGAGAGAAGAATGGATCTCTCACTAGGGCGAAGTTGGTTGGATCGCCCTATACCGTTTGGACTCCTCTTAAAGTTTGCTTATCGTTTAAAAGTTTTCCAAAACGCAAGTGACACAAAGGCAAGTTTTAATCTTTGGTTTGGGAACTTATTATGGTCACACCCCCGGTTGGTAAGTGTTCTGCCTTGGTTTTATGGTGGTAAGATTTTATTGTTTGTAATTATTAAACAAAGAAAACCAGAAAATCTTTTTGTGTTTTTCTTATCTTTTATAGGTATAATACATATATAGAAACAAAAGAAAAATATTTTTGGTGTTTAATAAGTTTTATGAAATCGATAACTTCTTGCGAAGGTTCTACAAGACTAATCGTCTAAACCTTAACGAGACTTTCGACACACAGCCTCCCCGGCAGCGGCGCCATTTGATTCGTTGTGTATTTGTGTCAAAACGTTATATCAAAAATACCAACAAAGTGAGGTCAATGTTATCGTGAGGACAACAAGACGTGGAGAAGTTCAAGTAAACCCTTCGTGAAAAGGATTACCTTGAAAACTCGTGCAATGTGATATTTTTAAGACCGGGAAAGTGATTTCCCGGGTCGTACCCCAACGAGGTGTGAATGGAAAGCTTCGTGAAAAGATCGAGATTAAAATCTTGTATGTTTGATTGGGAGAGATTGTTTGGTTTTGTTGTACGTTAAATTAACGAAAATGGAAATTAATGAACGAGAATGAAAATAAAATAACCTAAGGGGAACAAAAGGCAATTGGCAAACTAGGGGAGTCCTAAAACACTACGGGAATCAAAATTAGGTATCGGGAATCCTAAAACACAAATTAACAAATAAACGCGACATTTATTTAAGATAAACGTAAACGTACAAATAAAACGTGAAATTATTGCTACATAAGTCCTACGGGTTCACAAACAATACCTTTCGTACAAAATGACAAAACAAAATTTTAGAAAAAAGAAAATTAATTTTTCAATAAAAATTCTATTTATTAGGAATTAATTACTAATTAACACTAATTAAATTTTAAAAAATACTAAAACTAATCTGAAAATTATAAAACTTTTTTGGAAAATACTACAAGTTAATATGAACCTATGAAAAATATAAAAGGTGGTATCACAGTAGCAAATAAGCAGACTATAAGCAAAATAAGCTAATAAGCAAACTGAGTACAAGGGGTTAAAAGGATTGATGGTGCAAGTTATAACGCGAAAGACCCAAGGGCACAGTTGGTAGTAGTGTGTGTGTGGTGTGTCTGTGTGAGCCAAGGGACACAGGTTCGAATCCTGCCATTGGCTTTTTGCAAAATTTATTTTTTTAGTTTTCTTTTGAAAGCTCACCAACACAAACTCAAAACAAGTTTTTGACAACAGGTTCTAACAATCAACCTTGAACAAATCTTATTTTAATTCCACAACTTCATGACAGATTCAAATTTTAGAATTTTGCTTTTGTTTTCTAAATCCTATTCAAGATTCACACAACACAAATAAGCTCAAAAAAAGAGCCAAAGAAGTTCAAGCTTTAGCAGTCTCAATATAACAACAATAACAACAAACAGTGATAACAGCATCACAATTTAACAACGAGAACAAAATCAAGAATATCAAGAACAACAAGAACTAGCAGCAACCAACCAAGAACAATGATAAGCTCAAATATGCAACAAGCTCAATAAGGGCTGAAGCAATTAATCAACAGCAATGATTGCAACCATAAACCACAATGAGAACAATAATAACACCAATAATCATGGGCACAACAAGATTCAAAGAAACTCAGTACATACTGAGTCAAATTCAGCATGCAGTCTTAAACCACCAACTTGCAACTTAAAAATAAGCAATCTAAATAAGCTGGAACTTAAACCTTAAGGGGGCAAAACCTAGACTACCTAGCATAGAACACAATAAACCTAAAAGCCCTAATTTTTAAGAACCCATTGAAGTCTAATTTGGCCAAGATTCAGCAAGAAAAATCACTACCTAATGCAGATGAACAGTACCCGTTTACTTTCTAATTTGACCAAAGTGAATTGAAAGAGCTCAAATCTATCTATAGGTGTTTAGTGAACATGTTTAATCAATAATTAGACAAATACAACCACCAAATCTAACAATTAATCACAACTTTATAGGCAGTTTACAACTATAGCAGACTTGAGAGAATTTAAGAGCCAATTTTGATTTTTTGAATAAAAATGACCAAGTAATTGGTTGAAATGGACTGCATATGACTTAAGTAACATGAACTAAGTAAATTTAACCAAAATAACAACAACTAAGATTTAAAGCTTATGCCAAACAACCCTTTAAAACTGTTTTCAAAATATTAAATAAACAAATCTCTAAAACACAAAACCTAATCAATTAATTAACCTGAACTATGATTAAAAAAACTTAGTTAAGTAAAAAATCAACAGCAAATATCACAAATTCTAACTTCTACAACTTATGACCAAATTTGATGAATAAAACCTACTTGTAATCCAAAGCAAGGAGAAACTCTGAGAACTCAGGATCAAGAACACCCTATATGCCCCCCATGAGGCTCTAAACCTTATCCACCACCCATTGCTGCTACTGCTTCTACCATTCAGTCTTCAAATTTTTATATTTTTGTGCTTTTTCTTTGTATTTTTTTTCTTTTCTTTTCTGAGTTTAAACCTTCTTTTAACTTCAAATCACTTCACAAATGTTTATAAGAGCTACTGAGATTATGCAAGTGCAATTAAGCAAAATTACAAGAAACTTAAAATTTAAAGTGAAAATACGAATTTCTTAAAACTGAAAGATTTCTTAAATTAAATTTCGAAGTTGGAAATTACAACTGAAACTAAGTCTAAAAATAAAGAAAAGATACAAAGAGGGATGCCTCTAAAGGCTTACATAAGTTACCTATTTATACTAAAACTAAACTAGGGTTCCTTCACTCTCTTGTGCTTCTTCTGTGAGAGAAAACGTTGTAAAAATCATCCTTGTGCTTTCTGGAGTGAATCCCATCTGTTGGATTAAACTTTGGGTGATCTCAGCCTTTAAATCCCTTTTGGCGCCCAAATGAAAGTTGTGGATTGCCAGGGTGGTGGGGTAGGTACAGGTTTATGAGTATAAAATGGAGATAGTGGGATTGGGGAGAGGTGTGGAGGACAAACTTGTGAGAGTGATAGGAGGAATGGTGATGGTTGGTTATGGCGGGAAAGGTGAGGAAGGAAACTGACAGGGACAATGACCATTTGACTAGTTTTAACCCTGGGTTATATAAATAACGTGGGTGGGTTGGTTTGTAACTAGGCTTTGGGATTTGGTTAGGCCAGGAATGGGTTGTAAGTGGTTATTTGGTTTAGTAGTAGTTTTAGGTTTAGGTTTAAGTAGTTTAGCCCAAGGACTTGAAATGTAAAACCTGAAAATTCAAGGGACTTTTTCTGCCAATCTGCTAAAGTATCACCAAGGGTCTATCTTGCCATGTCATGAATTCCAAAAGTTCTTTTGATGATTAACTTCCGAAATGAAATATTCGGGGACCAAAGTTGCCAATTTCTGAAACTCGAGGGACCTTAGTGTAGATTCTCCAAACTCTTCACCCAAGGACCATTTCTGCCAAAGTTCATTAACACTAGGACAATGATTGATATTTCTTGAAATTTTAATCCCAGGGACCATTCTTGACAACTTTGCAAAGTTCAAGGACTAATTTTGACAACTTTTGAAACTTTTCACCAAAGGACTAAATAGTGGGTGGGTTGGTTTGTAACTAGGCTTTGGGATTTGGTTAGGCCAGGAATGGGTTGTAAGTGGTTATTCGGTTTAGTAGTAGTTTTAGGTTTAGGCTTAAGTAGTTTAGCCCAAGGACTTGAAATGTAAAACCTGAAAATTCAAGGGACTTTTTCTGCCAATCTGCTAAAGTATCACCAAGGGTCTATCTTGCCATGTCATGAATTCCAAAAGTTCTTTTGATGATTAACTTCCGAAATGAAATATTCGGGGACCAAAGTTGCCAATTTCTGAAACTCGAGGGACCTTAGTGTAGATTCTCCAAACTCTTCATTCAAGGACCATTTCTGCCAAAGTTCATTAACACTAGGACAATGATTGATATTTCCCGAAATTTTAATCCCAGGGACCATTCTTGACAACTTTGCAAAGTTCAAGGACTAATTTTGACAACTTTTGAAACTTTTCACCAAAGGACTAAATATGACAACTTGTGATTTTACAAGGACCTTTGATGACTTTCCTTACAAATTAAATGGCTAGGGACTGATTTTGACAAGTTTTAAAAGTTGAGGGACTGAAACTGCCAATTATGTAACACTTTGTTTGTTTTTCATTCATTTTCAATCATTTTGCATATAAAACACAACCCTGGGATAGTTTGGGTATTTTGATGCATTTCTGAGTATTTTTTTCATGTTTTGGCAGTTTAAATAATACAAAACTGATGAGTATTTGCATACTCATCAAGTTCCTTTGGCAGTATACTTAAGAAACCCCACGGCATTTTCATCAGTAGAAAGGTGAAGTGGTGATTCACTCCTGGGATGGAACTTTAGGGTTTTCTGAAGACGAAGAATGATCAGCTTGGTGAATCGAAATCTAGGAATCAGAAGTTTGGTCGACTTCTTTTTGCCTTCCTTATGCGCCTCCAGATTAGCCTTATCTCCAAGAAAGGTATGTATAGAATGGGAGAACTCTTCCCAAATACGTTCAACAAAATCAATATTCTTACCATTAACAATTCCCCAAAGAATTTGAAGTGATGGAGCTCTAAGTCTCTCGTACCCGGAGGTCTTACTAGTGAGACAAAGATTGATAAGACTGATGATGGCTCTCCATGGTTGGTGCATGTCATTAGTAATGACTGATGATAGTGTTTTGACCTTTGTTGTATATCCCAGTTCATGGACGAAGTTCAGAAGGGTTGTTGGATTAGGTGGAGCTGTGTATTCAACATTATCACCCGTGGGCAGGATCTGTAAAGCACTCCCAAGAGTTTCTTTGGTGAGGTCAACCCATTGTTCATCAAGCTGGCATCTATATGTACCAGTAGCTCTGTCATAGCTCATGGTGTTCCAGAATTGTTGGATGTAAATGGAGGGGATGGTTGCTGATGCGGTGAATGCTCGGAAGTACGAAGTCTGCTTAAAAAGTTCCAGTGCAACTTTGAATATTGGATGCCTATGAGGTTTGTCTGCCTTTTGATAACAATTGCTCTTGCCACTTGCCACCCAGTTGTCATGAGGTAGAATTTCATCATCTGTAAGTGTTACAGTCACCGCATCAGCAACCATTTAGATCAGACATTATAACTGCAAGTATTACAGTCACCCAAAGAGACAAATGATAGTTTGTAAGACAGTTAGCACAAATATGCCTAGGAGACAATGTAAACATCTTATTGTAACACACTCAAAATCCACACAATATAGGATGCACTGGGAGACAGCAGATAGGATGTCAAATATGGAAACCAATTAACTAGCAACTAGAAGTTAAATGCAAATAGAGAAAAATGCAAACCATACTAGAGATTAACAAAGTTAAATGCAACACAAGTTAAACGCAAACTGAGTTAATCGCTAACTGAATTAAACGCTAACTGAATTAAACGCTAACAGAGTTAGACGCTGATTAAGTTAAACGCTAACTGAGTTAATCGCTAACGGAGTTATACGCTAACAGGGTTAAACGATAACAGGGTTAAACGCTAATGGAGTTAAACGCTAACGGAGTTAAACGCTAACAGAGTTAAACGCTAACAGGGTTAATCGCTAACAGAATTAAACGCTTAACAGAGTTAATCGCTAGTGAATCTAAACGCTATCAGGTTTAAACGCAGACCATTTTAATCGCTATAAAAGTTAATCGCATAACAGAGTTAAACGCTGAAGGGAGACAAAAACAGACTGAGTTAATCGCTAATAGGAAACGCCCAAAACTTAATCGCTATCAAGAAATCACTTAGTCGCTATCAAGAACACAGTCGCCACAACGCTCAAAAACTTATACTCAATACATCTAAACTCTACATGATGACGTGGGATTGCGACCACACAACAGGCTTTACCTCTCGAGAGATTTCGAGAAGCTTGCAATCCCACCAGGCAGTGTACCTAGTCGGTGTAGTATAGTGTAGTGGTAAGTACAGGGGGATTGATCGTTCTCTCACAGGGAATAGTGTTCGTTAGGTTAGAAAAGCTACTCTAAAAGGTCTAAGGGTGAAGGAAGATTATTTTTGTATTTTTATATTTTTTAGAAAGCAAGTAAAATCTCAGTTTTTGAAGGAGTGGGCGGAATTAGTTGCTAGTCAACTAACCCAAAAACTACAATTGCAATAAAAGTAAAATAACTGAACTATTGTGGTTGTGAAAACTTATATGGAGACAAATGTGTTTACTTAGACTTCCTTACTCCCTAACTATCTTTTACCGGTTAATTGGTGTGTGTATTAATTGCGTGGATGACGGGTGTATTCCTTAACAATTCATGGAGTGGCATACATATCTCCCCAATTCTATGAGCTCTTACCTCCTCCTACAACTATGCGTACACATAATCATAGGGATTGTAAACAGTGGCTCATGCGTTAAATACTACCTTAATAACCTAGTATGCCTTGGTTACATGTTTCTTAAGACGTTCAGGCGTATTACCATATAGGAGTATCGCCAGTTTTCTTAAGCCTAACATTGATGAAACATTCACCCAAATAAGTAATAACACACCAATCAACCAATAATTAATAGTTAGGTTTCATTAGATCTAAGCAAACACAAGAAAAACCTAGCCTAGCATGTTAATTGAAAGACAAGCATAAGATATGATTAACCAACACATAGACATATTGATTAATTTAAGTGAGGACTTATCTTTAATTGAACATGAAGGTTTCAAGGGTTCTTAAAATTACAGCTAAAATCGTCTTTAAGGTTTTGCCCTAAGTTGCACCAAAAGTTCCACAATAATGATGGATAAATAGAAAAGTATATATAGAAAATACATTCTGACGCCGTCAGGTTATAGGGTCTGACGCCGTCAGCTCGCCGCCACTAGGGTTCTCGGATGGCCTAGATCTACTTCTGATGCCGTCACCCTTTAATGCACTCTGGGCCGTCACTCTTTAGCATTACACCTGACGGCCTATTCCATTTAACACCTGACGCCGTCAGGTGTAAACATCTTGTTTTCTTCATAGGGCGTCTAGTGTAATCTGATTTTACTCCTTTGTTAATGTTGGTTGACGGCGTCACCTTGTGACTCTGACGCCGTCAGGTAGGAAATCCAGCTTCTTTTGAGACTTTGTCGTTTTCTTCACTTTTATGATCCAAAAACGTCCAAATATGCATGTTTTCCAGAATTCTTCTCAAAAGTACCTAAAATGACAAAAGGAACGATTTAGGGCATTATTTGATCATATTTACTCGAATTAGGGCTTAAATGACCCCCTAAAATGGGTACACTTTTCGTCTCATCAAATACCCTTACACTTGAGATTTGCTTGTCCTCAAGCAAATGAGCTTTTATTCCAATCAAAATATGAGTTAGGGGTTATTTAACACAAATATAAAAGTAATTACAACAAATAGTCATTCGACCCTAATCATAATAAGCACGGAAATCATACACTAGCACCTCACAAATAGTGTTTGGATACTCTCATCTCTCAAGTGTCATAGAATTATATCTCATAAATGAAAACGGAAAATATCACTCACTACCTGTCATAGCAAATAGATAACCATAGGCTTGGGAGAGGATCAATTACTCCTCCACTAGGCGTAAGCACCTAAGATAAACTATCAAAGAGGGCTTTCCAAAGGGTTGTAACGTAAGGTGTAGGGATATGATAAACACGGTTTGGTTGGAATAAAGGGTATTTTAGTGGTGGCGAGTTAATTATCATGATCAAATACATGCACTGTACACTGTTTCTAACCCAAGACTCGACTCAATCTTAAGCTAAAACCAAAATAACAAAAACTTAAAAGAAACATAAAGGAAACGGGATGGTAGTCCGTATGTTTTTTCTACTTTTCTTTTTCTAATTTTTTTGTATTTTTCTTGATTTTTCGATTTTTTTTTCATACACTCTTGCCCTACCAACCAAAATAATACATCATAGGGGCCTCGGTTCTCCCCTTACACTTAAATTTTTACATAACTCTACAATTAATATTCTAATGACTCGAATTAAGATAATTGAAAAACTTGGAGTACTTTTAAAACATTTAGCACATATGGGGGTAATAATGTTGTTCTTCCCCATTACTCCATTACACTAGTACTTTACCCATGAGTCCCAATCGTCCCAAAACAATATGTACAAGGATATGACTCGACTTAGCAACCATGTAATCGACTAGATAATTAACATAGGGTTTAACAAATGTTGTCACAATAATGCACTAAAGGTGAGTTCATACAAGGTAGGCTAAGGCGATTTGGGTGTACATTTAAGTGGGGTGTAACAAATTCTCACTTTGAGTAAGATGCTCAAAGGTCGAAACGAAAAGATAGGCTCGGAGGGGTGTACTAGGGGTATCGTGTACCAAAAAATGGGTACAACGCAAAGAGTGTGGGAGAATTACTTGACCAATGTAGCCAACGTAATTATAGCAAAACACGGGTGTGAAACAATGGGTTAATCCTAATGCCTCTTATGATGTAGTAGATCTTAACTACACGAATGTAGTCTCACTTGTGGATTTGAGATGGTCCTAACGCAAGTTCTAGAATCTAAGTGCTACCGGTACTCACATCATAGCACCAAAGATGGATGCTTTTCCTACCAATTCTAGGGGTGAACCTCACATTTTTGGGGGAAAATTTTTTTAGTGGTACGGTTTTGTGCTAGTCATACAATTTCCTATCCATGAGACGCTCATTAAGACCAAAGTTTCACTTCTAAGTGTTGTAAAAAATTTTAGATTGGCGCTAAAATTACCCTAACAAATATTTCTCTTGGTTTTATTACAAATTTACTATCAAACAAACAAAACTCAAGCGCAATTGTATTCTCTACGGTGCCTTCATTTACCCCCCTTACACTTAAACCGAACATTGTCCCTAATGTTCAAATAGAAGATGTAAAAGTAAATAAAATGAAAGAATGAAATCAAATACTCCCCTGATTCGTTTGATGTGGATAGTGAAGTAACATGGTTAGATCTTCTTCCAAGGAAGATGAACGTTCAAAGCTTCCCTTCCAAAATATAAATCATCTTCTTGTCCAAAATAACCTGTTAACCTGAAAAAGATAAAGGCCAACCTCGCATAAAATCGGCGGTATAATCTATAATAGGATATAATGCTTGTGGAATGAATGTTTTTGCAGAATTCCTGGAGATTATAAGTTAAAGAATTAACAAAACTTTTTATGTTTCCGGAAGAAAGACAAAACTTTCAAAAATTGCAGAAAATTATAGCCTGACGCCGTCAGGTTGTAATGCCTGATGCCGTCAGAAATGATTTGACAGAATTCTCATGTTAAGTTTCTGTGAAAAATTCTGGAAAAACTAGAGCTTACTTTCTGGAATTCCTGCAAAAATTCATTATGACTCGATACAAGCATTTGACTCAAACAATTACTAATATGTATGTTAATTTACATTGTTATGATTCATGTTCATTCGTTCTTAAAAACCGATTTATATTTCCCTTACACTTAGCTTTTGCAAAATACCTTTATATGTAGTTAAGACGAAGTTAAAAACAAAGTAAAGCATTTTCACAAGTTAGTTTGAAGCATGAATCAATAACAAGAAATATAACTTACATACGGAAACAAATAAGATCAAATAAACAAACAAACACACAAAGCATGGGTTGCCTCCCAAGAAGCGCTTTTCTTTATTAACGAGTCTTGTAGCTAGACTCAAAGTCACTGTACACTACGTGACTTCATCGTTGGTCACGTTTTCTAAGTCAACGCCCGAACCCCTATCAGAAATCAAAAGGATCTTCTTGATATCTAGAATTTAGTCCACTAGTGTCCTTAAAGAATCTACATGATAAGTCAGAAGTGTGGTTACATCCTCTCCTCACATCTTCATCACATAGCACGAGTTGAGAGCCCAGACTATCAAGCCCTTCATAATCAATCCCTTTAAAGTCCCTCATCTTATATGGAGTTTCGTATGAGACTTTTCTAATCCCGTCGGTGAAAGTCATGATTCCATTAGGCTCGTCTACAACCAAATTTGTGATTTCACAGAAAGGTGCCCCAAAAACAACTTGCGGTAACCTAGGATCAATGTATTCTTCAATATTATCAACAATTGTGAAGCTCATAGTGAATGTCATGTTGCCTACAAACACCTGCACACCCTTGTCGATACCTACAACATCCTCTCCCTTGTAGATCATTCCCCTTTTAAAGATACTGTTCTAATGAAACAAGGATATCACGTTCTTGTGCAAACATGTGTCAATGTAAACTTTATAAAAGTGTTTGCGGCCGATCATACAGGGTATTTTGAGATTAGCTGGATCGCCTCGCTTTATCCTACCAGGCCTCTTGCCTTGCAGCCCCCATGTGTTGCAAATTTTCGATGGTTGATACTCATATACCTCTTCATTACCATCTCGAAAGATCACTATCATAAAACCGTTGGTAAATAATGCACTACTATCATCCTTATCAAGTTTCACTTCAGTCACCTCTATGAATGGTTTCCCTAAAACAAGGCTAGTTAAGGATGGACTGATGATCGTGCTCATGTCATCGAATATGGTTAGGTCGGTGTTAAAAGAGAACTTTCCAATTACAATTGGCACCCTTCCAACTGTCCCAATGATATTAGATCCCTCGTATGTAACTTGTCCGTTGAAGGTCTCGTTATATAGAGAAAGGGATATTGCATTAGTTGGGGAACTGGGATTTATGTAGGCGTCTTTTATCAGCTTCCCTCTAGCGGTGCAGGATATTTTGAAAACATCGGAACCACTCCCTTCTATCCTTTCTATTTGCCCGATGTGTAGTCTTGCGGTGCCTCTCTCAAGTTCCTCTAAAAGGGGGTCATCACTTAATCCAGGGGATTTTCGGAACTCTTCGGACTCTTCCTCCGAATCCTCCTTATCGCTCGTCCCTCTTGTGATGGAGTTTACTGGCGGTTCCGAGGGGTTGTCGGGTTTCTTGATTCTACCATCCCCATCCCCGATTGATTGTTGTTCTTCATTGGGTTTGGGTAAAGGCATTGTGGTAATGGTTTTTACGAAGTGGGTTGGTGCGGTTGAGGAAGAGGGTTTCGTTACTTCTTTCTTATCTGGTGACAAGTGCTTGAAGAGTTTGCTGGGGCTCTTAATTTTCACCGGTGAGGTTGGCGGGCTGAGGGTGGTAGCAGACTTGACCTCCTCGACTCGTGTTATTTCACCAACAAGGCGACCTTTTATCATGTCAACCAGGTTACCAACCTTGTTATTCATGTCGCCTTGCTGTTACCTGAATTGAGTCTCGAGTTTCATGAGCCTTATTTCTTGTGATAGGATAAATTTCCATAGGATTTCCTCAGGATTCTGCTCGGGCGTACTTAAGGGANTATCTGGTGACAAGTGCTTGAAGAGTTTGCTGGGGCTCTTAATTTTCACCGGTGAGGTTGGCGGGCTGAGGGTGGTAGCAGACTTGACCTCCTCGACTCGCGTTATTTCACTAACAAGGCGACCTTTTATCATGTCAACCAGGTTACCAACCTTGTTATTCATGTCGCCTTGCTGTTACCTGAATTGAGTCTCGAGTTTCATGAGCCTTATTTCTTGTGATAGGATAAATTTCCATAGGATTTCCTCAGGATTCTGCTCGGGCGTACTTAAGGGAGGATGGTGCTTAGACCACGTAAGCAGAGGAGAGTCATTGAATGATACACTGTGAGTCTGCTCCCAACTAAAATTCGGTTTATCTTTCCATGCCTCATAATACTCGTTTGGTTTCTTAGGTTCCTGGTTGGCAATGGACCATTTCTCCCTCGTCTTGTTGATGCGCGAGGAGGCGAATTCTTTGAAGGCTTCTTTGGCGAGTTCCATGCAGTTATGAGTGTCGTGGGGACCACTACATAATTCGCATGAAGAAGTGATTTTATTCACTTGGCTTGAAGGGTTAGGAGCCTCGTAGGATTTCATGAGAAACTTGACTTGGTCTTCAAGTTCTATGATCCTACGGTCTGAAGTGCTTGAATTATTCGAAGGCAAAGATATTGCCTTGACCGTTTTATTCAAATCACGGGGATCATTCCAACTTTCCTTGTCATAAAGAGCAAGATCTTCTAGGATGTTAGGAATACGCTTTTTGTATTAGAAAGATTCGGTCACCCCAGATATGATTAAGCATTGTTTAGCTCGTAGTAGTTACATTAGTTAGTAAAACGTAGTTTAGTAGTAGATTAGTTCGCGGAATAAGGACGGGTCTTTACCCACTGTATACCTGATCTGCAGCCCAAGTGGCAAAACTCATGTATATAAACACCCTCTCCATCCTTGGAGAGGGTGCACCTCTCATAATCTATTTTCTTTTTATTGGTTTTCTCTCTAGGTGCCAACTTCTTTCTCTCTCTACTTTCTCTCTCTAGTTTTCTTCTTCATTCTTTCTTCTTGAAACGATCCAACCATGGTCACCACATGAACTTGATGTTATTTGATATATTACAATTGGTATCAAGAGCCAAGGTTTCATCTTAGGGCCTTAGATTCACGGATTTGTGGTGGTTTTTGTGGTTGTACTTGGTTAGAAATAGTTTCTTTAGAAAACACCTTGGTTTNGCATACTTTGACTAACGTGCATTAGCCAAAATGGGAATTTGCAACTACAGTAACGGTTCAATGGCATAACTCGCAAAAAATTTCAAAGGTTTGGGACATTTCTCTCAATTTTTTAAAAATGAAGACATTTCTTGCAAAAATCGACGTTTTTTGTAGTTTACTCTTTATTTTATGAGCACTTATTGACATAACTTACTGTTAGATTTATTGAGATCAATATAGATCTCATATTTTTCATAAAATCAAAGAATCAATTTTAGTCATCAATTTTTTTAATCTTAAATAATAAAAAAATCATTTTTCATTTTTTTAAAATAACATATCTTGCAAATGGTAAATGTTAGGAATACGATTTTTGTATGAGAAAGATTCGGTCACCCCAGATATGATTAAGCATTGTTTAGCTCGTAGGAGTTATGTTAGTTAGTAAAACGTAGATTAGTAGTAGATTAGTTAGCGGAAGAAGGACGGGTCTTTACCCACTGTATACCTGATCCGCAGTCCAAGTGGCACGCCCAAGTGGCAAAACTCATGTACATAAACACCCTTTCCATCCTTGGAGAGGGTGCACCTCTCATAATCTATTTTCTTTTTTTTGGTTTTCTCTCTAGGTGCCAACTTCTTTCTCTCTCTACTTTCTCTCTCTAGTTTTCTCCTTCCTTCTTTCTTCTTGAAACGATCCAACCATGGTCACCACATGAACTTGATGTTATTTGATATGTTACAATTGGTATCAAGAGCCTAGGTTTCATCTTAGGGCCTTAGATTCACGGATTTGTGGTGGTTTTTGTGGTTGTACTTGGTTAGAAATAGTTTCTTTAGAAAACACCTTGGTTTGATCTTTGTGATGTTTAAGAATGTGTTTTGATTGTACTTCTATGTTTAGAAGGGTTGTAGTGACATAGATTTTGTGTTGGAATAGTCATATCAGTCATTGGTTTGATTTGGTGAAGGATTTAGTAGGCGTTTCTTAGTGGCGATTAAGTTCTCTGTTGTATATTTCTTGGTGGCGATTAAGTACAAAGCAGCGATTATCTCGTGGCGATTAAGTACAAGTTGACAGTGACTAGTTTGGACTGTAGTGACTTTCTGGCGATTACTTTAGTGGCGATTAACTTGTTGTGGCGTTTAACTCTGTTAAGCGTTTAACTCAAGTGGCGATTACTTTAGGTAGCGTTTAATTTTATGGCGTTTAACTTGTGTTTAACTTGTGTGGAGATTATCTTTGTGGCGATTATCGTCTCTGGCGATTAACTCTTGTGGCGACTATCTGTGTGTGGCGTTTAAGTTTTGTCTGGCGATTAACTCCTGTGGCGACTATCTTTGTGTGGCGTTTAAGTTGTGCTTGGCAATTAACTTTTTGTATTGTGATTAAGTTCTCCATTACAAGCTTATAATCCATACTTTATCTTTCGGTTTCCTCTGTTGACTTTAGTAAAATCCCGGGAAAGAATCTATTTTTCGGTTAAAGTCACGAGTTGTAAAATCCCGTTAAAGATCACATCATGACAACTGTTACATCAATTGATGACATCCAAGCTGCTGGGTCCGATAC